>MASP02000714.1:0-16076 GCA_001693025.2 Colletotrichum lindemuthianum | reverse complement strand
AACGAAAAAGTAGGTCCGCGATAAGAGTTAGAGTTAATATCTTATAAACTATAAATACTAAACTATTATAGATTTAATTATCTATATAAAACCCTTATTGATAATACTTTATAAAAGTCTATGATTCTTTATTTAAATTTAAACGTTTTAAAAATACTTAAAAATTAGCTTTTAAAGCGTGATAAGGCCTGGGCAGCTTGCTTGTCTGGGCAGCTTGCTTATTAACCACGTTACTCTCTTTTACTCTTATATCCTCCTCTTATTACTTTCTATAGCTTTTATAATCTATTCTTCCATTCTTATAATTACTTTATTTATAGTAATAAATACTTTAAGAGCTTAATTATTAGATATTTTAGTTATATTATTTATAAAGCTATTCTTACTATTAATTTATTAGATTTTAAAGATCTTTCTTTTCTTATATAATTATTATAATATTATAATATTCATTATAAGTTACATTGTTTTTATTATACTAAATTTAATAAAGTATTTATAGGGGAAGTAGAAGTTAAAATAGACTACTATTAGTATTATTAGTATCTTAAAGTATTTAGTTATTTATCCAAAAGTAGTAAATATTATATATTTTATATTAACTTTTATAGTTATATTAAAGATCTTAGATACTAATATACTATATATAACTTTCTTTAATTTAGTAGAGGAGAAGTAGATAATATTATATTTAAGTTTAAAGATATTATTATTTTTACTAATATTTTCTATTTCTAGGATAATAATAAATTTAAGTTAGAATATTATATTACTATTATTAGTGAAGGAATTATTAATAAATATAAATAATCTTATTATCTTAATATTAGTGGAAATAAATATTAGATTTTATTTAGAGTTATCTATTTACTATATTAGGTGTTTATTAAGTTTCTTAATATTCTCTAGTATTAGGTTTTAATATTAGGTTATGATAGAGAGGTTCAAGTATACCTCTAGTTAGTATATAGAAGCTATATATACTCCTTATACTAATTATATAATATATATTATCTTTATAGCTTTAGATATAGAGTTAATAAGTTTAATTTCCTTATTTTATTTCTTTTAGGTAAGGATAATATTATTATTATTCTTTAAGGTAATTACCTCTCTGTTAAATATAAGGGGTTTATATTATATAAATATTAATTTTAATTTAGCTGCGAATTCCGCTTGCTAAAGTTTCTTCTCTTCTTTATTATTAAATTTAGGTAAGTAGGGTCTGAGGGTATTATCTATTTATAAATCTATAATACTGAAATGTAGGTTATTAGGTCTAGAGATTAGAAACTTCAAGTTATATAATAAGGTTTCTATTTATAGTTAGCGTTTATAGTGGCTGGAGTATATTATATACTAATAGGTACCTAACTCTGTAAGGTTATATAATAATTAAATTATAATGATAATAATGCCCTCTGGATATAAGCTTTATAGGTATGCAGGTAGTTTTGTTAGTATAAGGTAATTTAGTATTATTTTTGTCTGTATATATACTTAGGTAATATTTTAAAGGTAGATCTCTATAGAAGTTACTTTTTTAAATATTACTAATAGTGTTAATATTAGGTAATAGGTAACCTATTAGATTATTAGTAATTATATAAGAATATTAATTTTCTTCTAATTATTAAAGTTTTTAATAACTAACTGTAACTTCTTATATAGTATATTATTTATATTTTCAACTTTATTAATAAAATAGAGGTTAAAAATTATTATACTATTATACTTTTGGGCGTTAAAATATTTAAGGTAGAGTATATTTTTTGCTAATAGAGTCTTCCACTTTATAGTATATAATCTCTAAGATAGCTTCCCTAGTGTTTAAATAAGGTTATATTAGTAAAGCTTAATCGTTTTAATAAATACCTCTATCTTTTTTATTATTAGATAGATATTATAGTAGATGTTATTTATAAGTTTAGCTTTTATAATAAAAATTATATTTTTATATAGTTATTCTTGCTGCTTTAGTTTATCCTTATTTAATGCTGCTATTAATATATTTTTTGGATATTTATTTAATAGCTAGTTATTATATATATTTTAGGTTTCTATATTTTTAGTATATAGTTCATAGTATAGCTTAACTATTATTAATCTAAAGGTATTAGGTTTACTATTTATCTTTATAATATATATTTTATTATTAATAGAGATAAGTTTAAAGAGTTCTATTTAATTATAATATTTATAGTAGATATATACTTCTGATTAGAGGAATAAGTAGTAAACTAAAATAATAGAGAGGCTATTATATATATTTAGAATATTAGAGATTTACTATTCAATATAAAGTTTATATATTTTTTCTATTACCTTCTGGATAGTAACTATTTATCTTATAATATCTGGGGATAGTATTAATATTAGATTAAGATATAAATATATTCTACAAATTAGTAGAATTAGTATAAGGTTATTTAGGTTACTTATATTATTAATTACCTTAACTATATTTTATAGTATCTTCTTTCTATTAATTTCTAGTATTTTATTTTAGATAAATCTATATATTTATTATAGGGGGATATAGTAATATTTTACTTTACTAATATTATTATAAACTTTAACTAATATAATTTTAACCTTACTATCTATACTATTAGCTTCTTTCTTAAAGTTTTCAGCTGTAAAGTTATATATTATATTAATAATAATTTTATCTAAAAGTTTTGAGTATATATTAATTTAATATATTTTCAGAGTATATTATATATTCTCTGTAGAGATACTTTTTATAAACTTTATAGCTGTAAATATTATAGAGGTATTAATTATATATAGTGTAGGTTCATTACTATTAAGGTATATAATATTAATAATAATCTCTATATTAAATTTATAGTTATTCTTAAGGCTAAATTTAAATTAGTATAGTATTTTACTATTTATTTAGTATAAGTAGTAGTTCTTAATAATTACTTTAATCTTATTAGTTATTATAATCTTATCTGCTTTCTTAAGTATATTATATAACTTATAGATACTAAAGTAGCTAAATCACTTAAAAACTGCTATATTTCTATCTCTATAAGGAAGTTGATAGTTTTATTATAGGAATCCTCCTAAATTAAGAATTATAAATACCTATTATATTTCTCTATAAGTAGTAATACTTCCTTCTATTTAATCTTATTATTAAAATTATTAAAATATATTTAGAGGTAATTTATATTAGGAAGATTTAGTAGAAATAGTATAGCTATAAATATAATATTAAAGTTAATATCTCTAAAGGATATAAGTATCCTAGTCATACTAAAATTTATAAAGTCTTACTTATTTCTAAATTTAATATTTATCTTTAAAACTATCTTATTTAGTAAGATATTAGGGAGGATTCTCTAGAAGACTTTAAGTTATTATATACTTTTAGTTAAAAGTCTACTTACTTTAGTATCTAGAAGGATATTTTTAAAAATAACTTCTAAATATTATAAGGTTAGGAAAGTTTTTAATTTATTAGTAGTTATTAAGTAGTAAAAAATATAGTTTAAAAGAATCTCTATAAGTTATATAAAAGCAATAGCCTCTTCCTAGCTATTTATTATAGTAAAGTGGATAGCTATAAAGTTATCCTCTAATATTTTATTTATATTATTTCTTACTTCCTTTATTATCTTCTCTGTGGGATTAGTATTACTAGAATATATTATAATTTCCTCTACTAATATAATATTAATAATAAATACCTTTTTGAATTATAAAGTAGTAGCTTTATACTTTTTTGGGATATATTTTATTAATTAGTATTCATTTACGAATTTTAAGTATACCTAATATTTACTTTATATATTTCTATTTTATATTTTATTATAGGAATATTTTAAGGTAATATTATTATTCTATATATATTATAGATAGGGAAGTTAAAGGTAGTTAAAGTATTAGTTTCACCTTTAGTTATTATATATATAGTTCATAAGAAATTAGTTATAATTTAAAGTATAGTTAGTTTTTTATTTTAACTATCTCTTTTAACTTTTAAGTATTTCTATTATCTGTTTATATAGTCTGTTGATAGTTAGTTTAGCTTTATTCATAATATTATAAAGTATATTAATTATATTATATACTTAATATATAGTTATATATATTTCCTTATTAATTTTCTTCTGTAGATTTTATAGATTTAGATAAATATATTGAAGAAGATTAATCTATATTATTATTACTCTAAATATCTTAATTATATTAGTATATTTATAGCTTTCAGTAAAAGTCTTGATGTTTATATTTTTCTATTTCCTATAGTAGTTAAAGTAAACTATAGGTATTGTAAACCTATTTCTAACTATTATAGCTATTTAAGTAATTAAGAGGTTATTTTAAATTAGTAAAATTAATATCTTATAATATAAGTATACTTATTCTGTTTGTATATTATTAAATACTCCTTCTGCTATATTACAGCTAATATTATAGCTAATATATTTAGTAATAAATATCTATATTTTATCCTTAAAGATATTATATTTCTTTCTAGTATATTTATTATTTATTCTATATACTTTACTAAATAATAATTTAACTTTCTTATAGGGTTAGTTAAATAGATTATAGTATTTTAGTATTAACTAATATTTACTTTTAATATAAGTATAGAGGTTTAGGGGTCTAGTTAACTTTAGGTGTTTCTCCTCTATATTAGTATTAGCTATTATTTTTTTTGGTTCTTAGTAAGTTAATATTTATTTAAATATCTGGCTTTATTAGTTATAGGTTTGATGTTAGTATTATTCTTTTTATTAATATTAATAGTATTAATTATAGAGAGAGTAATTCTATCATGAAGCCTTTTAGTATAGATAGTTATTAATTAATAGAAATAGATTCTCCTACTTCTAGGAGGTTATTAATAAAGTGGGGTGTTTTATAATTTCTTATCTGAGGGTAAGATATTCTTATTAGTTAGTTTTGATATTTTCTGCTATTTATGTTATTAGTATCTTCTTCTTAAAGAGTTTAATTAGTTTTTCTTTTATTATATTTTATTTATTAAGAAGTATATACTTCTTCCTATAAGGTAGTTTTTGAAAGTTTATATTAATATTCTTTCTATATTAGTGAAATATTCTAGAGTCTATCTTTTGAAGTAAATATAGTAAGTTTTCTATGTTTTATTAAAATAGATATTTTATTCTCTCTATAAGTGAATATAGTAGTAAATAAAGATATGATTAAGTATATTATTACTACTACTAATCTAAGGTTAAATATTCTTACTTTATTATTAAAATATAATTTCTTAGTATATTCCCATTAGTATTTTTACTTCTATATATTAAAATACCTTTTTATATTTATTAACTTTAGTTATAGAAATGTTATTATAGATTATATTCCTGTGAAGGTTATTAATAGAATCTGGAGAGAAAGATATATTTCAAGTATTAGGCTGGAAAAATATCTATAGTTAGTATAAGTTTACTATATCTTAATTATAGATATTTCTCTAAATGCTGCAGCTTTAGAAGTATATATATTTATTAAATAAATTATAACTATTAATTAGATATTTTCTTCTAGTGAAAATCTTATAAATATCTTCCTATTTCTCATTTTTATTAATTTAGTAGATACTATTTCTTACTAATAATATAAGTAGTGAATTAGTATATTTTAGTAGTATTCTTATAGAAGCTTACTTGGAAGATAAAAGCTAGCTATTATTAAATAATAATATTTTTAAAGTTACTATTAACTTAGCTTAGTATTTTATTATATAAATATACTATCTATAGTAGATAGGAATAATAGGTAATAATATAAGAATATTATTAGTTATACTAACTTATATTATTTAGTATACTATTTTTTAGCTTCTTACTACTATAGAGGGAGGTTTTAAAAATAGGTTATAGTAGTTAGTTATTTAAATATATTATTTTACTGTTTATGTAAATAATTCTTCTCTTATATTATTCCTTTTTATTTTGTTCTCTTTTTATTTTTCTAATTCTACTATTAATATACATATCTTTTCTTTTTATTCGTTTTCAGAATATAGTTTATTAGAAGGATTCTCTTAATAGAGATTTTTTAAGTAGATAGTAATATTATTAATATTAGTATTCCTCTTCTTTATACTAATTATAATATTTATTAGTTTAACTTATAGTTACTTTATTATTATTAATGTTTTATTAAATACTTATTAGATACCTGTAGGTATAAATAAGAAATAATAGTTTCTTAATATTTTCTATTTTGATATTAGTAATAATATCTTTAATAATTTATTATTACTGGGGAATTCTAATTAGAATACTTTTCTGTTGTAGTTATATATAGAATATATAGGCGGAAAAAAAGAGTATAACCTGATATTATTACTTAGTTTTAAATTTAGAATATTTATATATTAGTTTATATTATTAATTATATTTTTGTAATTATTTCCAGGGTCTCCTTACTGTAGAAAATAAAGGTTATTGTTCTTATTATTAGTTTTGTTATAGTTAAGTTCTAACTGCTAGGTAAGCTATATTATAGATGTAGATATATTAACTAAAGTGTTTTACTTTTTCCATATAATATTAGGAAGGGAGGGTTTTAGTATATTATTTTTAGTTACTAATATATTATATTTACTATTATTAAGATATTGTTTTATTTCCTAATAGTTAAATATATATAAGATATTAGAAAGTAGTAGTAAGGAATAGTAATTGTATTATAAGTTTCTTCTTTCTAGATATATTAATTTTATTATTTTATTTTAGTATTTACTATCTTAAATTAATGTTAATCTTAGTTGTTTTTATTATATAGTAGATATAATATAACGTTAAGTAAATAGGTTATTATAAGTTTATTTTTACTTCTGTTTCTATTATAAGCTTATTATTAATATTCTTAGGGTAGTATATAATTATAATAACTTTAAGTTACTTATTTCTATTTAGAAGCTATCTATAAGATCCTTTAGGAGATATTATAATTTTATCTTTTTAGGTATTTCTTACTCATTTATAGTTAAGTAGTAGTAATAAGTATTAGTAGTAGTTAAACTACTAATTAATATTAGTTTATAGCTGGTAAATATAGTAATTAATTAATTATTTATAACTAAATTATAACTAATACTTCTATTTTACTATTTCTAAATCTATATTATAGTATATATATATATAGTATATACTATTAGAATTAATCTATAGGATTATCTCCCTTATCTAATTAGTCTAATTAAGTGGGGTAACTAGTAAGTTACTTACTAGTAACGTGGTTAATAAGCAAGCTGTTAGGATAAGTAAGCTGTCAGGAAATAACCACTTATTATATAAATATAATTAAGAAGTAATACCAGAAAGTTTAAATTTAATTAAACTACTCAGAATCCTCTTTATTAGACGTTTCTTTAATAAATTTATATATTTATATATTATAATTAATATTCCTACAGATACTTTATTACTATTAGTCTATCTTAATCCTTAGCTGATAACTACTACTCTAATATAATTCCTCCTTAATCTAAGTTATTACTTCTCTCTATAACTAAATATCTTCTACTTTAGTTATAGTAAGATTTCCTTTTTATTTAAGATATATTTTCTTAACTTTCTTATATTAGCTAAGTAAATTATTTTCTTTCTAAAAGATCTAGATTTCAGATTTTAATAATATAATCTAATATATAAATCTACATATCCTCTTAAATAAATATTATATAACTTTAATAATTAAAATTAGTAAACTATTTTAATAGTTAGAGATTTAATTTTTAATTAGTCTAGACTGAGAAGATATCTTTATTAGGTTATTTAATATCTAAGAAGTTTATATAGGAGATATTATTAGGGAAGATTCTAGAAGTATTAGAATATATAACTTTATATTAAGCTTTAAAAATATACTTTCTATATTTAGAGAGATAAATTTAGTCTCTCTGAGATCTCTCTAGATATTTTTAACTGTGAGAGTTTATATAAAAATATTATAAAATATAAGAAAGAAATCTTCCTTTATAATATAGATATTACTTTAGTATATTTTATTCTTAATTTATTAATTATATATTTTCTTTAAGAATCTAAAATACTTAATATCTAAAAGCTAAAGTAAATAAGAGGAATAAGTTAGTATATAAAGAATAATAATATTATTTTCTTTATAATATATCTTAAAGTTAGCAGTATAGTAACTTTTATATTTATTAATAATAAGGAGGTAATAACTACTATTTATATATAGTTTTATATATTAGTTAAAATACTGAAGTTAATCTAAGCTTCTTTTATTTATTATCTACTTATTTTTAGATATTATAATAACTTAGTTATATAGGAGACGTATTTCTATATACTAGGTAGAGAGATAATATTAGCTTATAATAATAATATATAATAGAATACTATAGCCTAATAAACTCATAGCCTAAATAACTATGATTTCTTTATAATTATTAGGTTATATTATTTTCATACTTAAATATTTTTCCACACTTATAATAACTATTCTAGATATAATCTAACTTATTACAAAGTTAGTTTTATTAAAATTGTAGATATTAGAGTCTATAATACTATATTTCATAATTATATTTACTATAAGGTGAAACTATATATGTATTATATCTGGATCTTTATATTAAGTTCCCTTATAGTTATATTTACAAAAAAAGCGTATCTGGAGCTATAGTTATTACTTAATAAAGTTTAAAACTTAGTGTTTCCCAATTAGTAGCATATTACAGTTAGTAAGTAGTTAATTAGTTATATCTTCTATATTACTAATATAAGGAGGAAATAATTAGGAATCTAGATTAAGAATATACTTAACTAACTTCTCCTCTTTAAGTATAATTAATTTCCGCAAATTAGGTATAATATTATATTATAATAATATTCCTTTTAATTATATACTAAAAGTTATTTAAGATACTAAATATATCTCTATAATAATACTAATAGTAAGATTAGAATCTTTTTTAAAAGTTTAGATAGTAAGTGTTATTTAAGCTCCTCTATTTATTAATTATATTATATCTGGGGAAATCATATATGTTAAAGGTAAGAAGGTGTAAGAAACTAGGTTTTCTAATAGCTTACTTGTCCTAACAGCTTGCTTATTAATCACATTATAGCTTTTACTATATTAGTGCCCAGTTGACTCGATAGATATAAATATTAATATGTTTTCTAACAAAAAAAATCAATTATTGAAAAATACAGGAATTATCCAAAAAACCCCCAAAAAACAGAAATAATAATAATAATAAAACTCTAGGTTTTTTAATAAATCAACAGATTTCTAAAAATCCTGGGAATTTAGTTAAAGGAAAAAACTATAAAATATTTATTTTTGCCTGGATACTGCTGCTACTATTTATATAGTTAAAGATAAATCTGTTTTATTAAATATTAAATCTATTGAAAAAGAAATTAAGTGGGGAAGTACTATATACCTTATAGCTAAAATAGTAGGACATTTGAAAATATCTCTGAAAAATAAAGCTTTTATATTGAAAGAAGTCTATTATATTCCAGAATTAGGAATTAATTTATTATCTTAAAATAATCTTAATTTAATAGGTATAGTATCGATGTTTTAGAAAAAACCAATACTATATAATATGAAAACTAACTCTACTTTATTAGTAGGACTTAAGAGAAATAATCTATATGAATTTAATATTCCCACTTTACAAAAGGAATTTATTCTTATAACTCCTATTCTATAAAATATTCAGCCTTTGCATAATCGTTTGAGTTATAAAAATATAAAAGCTATAACTAGTTTAAAGAATGATACTTTAGATTTACCTAATATAAATATAATAGATAAACTATCTGTTTGTGAAGTCTGTATAAAGGGAAGCTTTACAAATAGTGTAAAGAAAATAAATCAAAAATAGAAATAAAATCTTTAATATTTAGATTATATTGGTTCAGATTTATGTGGACCTATAACTTCTATATAATATAACGAATATAGTAGATTAATTCTATTTATCGATAAATTAACCAGATTCACCTAGGGAGTTTTATCAAAAACTAAGTTTGCTGAAGAAGTTTCTAAAATTTTCTTGGATTTAAAAAGTTAGTTAATAATAATAATAATAATAATAATAATAGAATAATAAAGAAATTTAATACCGATGGCGGTAATGAATTCTCTAATAAAAGAATAAAAGATATTTATAGTTATTCTGGTATTATTTATAATATTAGACCTCCCTATACTTATAAACCTAACGGTTTAGTAGAAAGAGTAATAAGAACTATAGTAAATAAAATCAGAATTCTTATTTATTATTTAAATGTACCTTATTATTTATGGGGGGATGCTTTAATAGTATATATATATATATAATAGAACACCTTATAGTTTTAGAAATTCCAAGACTCTCTATAAATTAAAAAATAAAATAAAGTCTGATATTAATAATATTAGGGTATAGGGAAGCCTCTGCCATTATAAAAATAAAGATCCTAATACTAGAAAACTAGATACTAGAGCTTATAAAGAAGCTATTATAGCTTATAGAAATAATATCTATAAAGTTTGGGATTTTAATAAAAAGAAAGCTATTTAGTCTGGAGATATAGAAACTCTAGAAAATACCTTTAATACTTCAGAGAAAGAGTTACCTTTATTTATTAATTTAGATACAATTTCTGAAAGATCTAGTTAATCTAATATAGATCTGAATTTAAATCCAGAAAATTTTATTTCTGGTATAGATCTTAATAAATATAATAATAATATTAGTAATTGTTTAACGAATCTAAATATTGAAGTTGAAGTAAATTCAGATTTAATTACTGAAAATATAAGTAATATAAATAATAATAATTCAGAAATAAATACAGAAAATAATAATAATATTTAGGGAAAATCTAACCTATATATTAAAATACCTTCTATACCAGGTGAAGCTAAGAAAGACTATAAAAAGTATAAAGAGAGCACCCTCTTTACTATTTTAGACTATCTAAATTTAAACAGTTATATAAAATTATATAAAAATACTAATAAAAATAATAAAGCTTCTTATATTTTATCAGTAAATAAGGTAGAAGAACCTACCTTTTTTATTTAAGTATTTTAATCCCCTAAATATAGAAACTGAATTCTAGCTATAATAAAATAGATTAAATAAATAAAATCTATGCACAGTTAGAAAGTTATATTTTTATATGCTATTAATATTAAATATATTAATATACTAAATGGTAGATAGGTTTATAAACTAGAACTAAATAATATAATAACAGAAACTATATATAAGGCTAGATAGGTAGCTTAAGGTTATAATTAATATTTAGATATTAATTCTTTAGAAACTTTTAGTATTATCTGTAAGCCTAAAGGTTAGAGATATATTATTATTCTATCTATTTAATTAGGGTAAATTTTAATTTAATATAATGTAATTACAGCTTTTATATATACTGATATTAATAAATCTAAATATATTTATCTACTAACTAGGTTTTATTTTAATATATAAAAAGATTCTTTAGAAATTAATATAAACATAAATATAAATACTTATAAAAATAACAAAAACTATATATATGTTTATTTATCAAATAAACCTTTATATAGTTTAAAGCAGAGTTCTAGATTTTAGTATAAGTATCTTAAAAATATCCTTTATTCTTTAGAATTTATTATTTCTCCTTATAATAAAATGGTTTGTATTTTAAAAAAAAACTCTATATAGCTATTTTAGCTTACTATATAGATAATATATTACTGGCTGCTTCTAACTAAATGATAGCTAACTATATATATATTTCTCTAAAAGAAAAATAAAAATATAAAATTTAGGAGAACCTTCTACCTTCTAAGGTTACAATTTAAGTATAAATTGGAAAGATAAAACTATCACTATTTCTTAAACACAATATACTGACAAAATAATTAAGAATTATAATAAAGGAGATATATATATATTTAAGACTCTAAAAGAAAAAAATCTTAAATTATTTCTAAATAAGAATACTGTTTTGAAAGCTAAAGGTTTAGATTTTTAAAAAGAAATAGGGGTTTTATTATATTTAGTTTTAAAAATAAGGCCTGATATTATTTTTATAGTTATAGCCTATTTATAATTCACTTATAATCCTGATAAAAATTATTTTATAGCCCTTAATTATATTTAAGGTTATTTAAATAATAATAAAGAATATGGTTTTACTTATTACTATAAAGATATATTTTTGATAAAAGATATAATAGGATATATAGATTCAGACTGGGTAAGAAATCTTAATAATCGAAAGTCTATTTTAGCTTATATTTTCTGTTTAGGAAGAAATAGTAATATTATAAGTTATTCTTCTATAAAATAAAAAATAGTAGCTTTATTTACTTATGAAGCTGAATATATAGTTTTATCAGATATTTCTAAAGAAGCTTTATATCTCTATAATAACTATAAGTTTATAAATATAATATTGGAACTTTCTAAAATTAATAAACTAAGTGTCTTTATAGATAGTCTATCTGTATAAAGACTAGCTGAAAATCCTGAAGTTTATAAAAAAGTAAAATATATTAATGTAAGATTTCATTTTATAAGAGATCTATTTAGAGAAAAATATTTATTTCTTTTTTATATAAATATAGAAAATAATATAACTGATATTTTAACTAAGCTTTTAGATTCTATAAAATTCAAGTAAATCTTATCTAAATTTTAAGAAGAAGTATTTTATAAAGAATTATAAGTCTTTTCTTTTTTACTTTTATGATTTTAGGTTTTCTAATTTTAGTATTTCTCCTATTTTTATTTTATATAAGTTTTGCAGTTTTTTATTCTACATATAAATAAGCTATATATAATTATATATATCTTATAGGAGGAAATTAGATTTATTCTATTATATATATTATATTAAGTTTCTCTTATAAATAGGATGAAATAATAATGATATTTATCATTAAATAAATTATATAAAGAATTTCCTATAGATATAAACTATATTTACTATTCTACCTTCAGTAGTTATTAAGATATAATAGTAATTATATAAAGAGTTTACTTTTTTATAGAATACTAGTAGTATTTAAGCTTAGGCTATTAAGCTAAATGCTAGTGTAGTTATAGCGCTCAGTCTGCTGTAACGTGCTGTTATTTAGCGTAGCTACAGTATCTTATATACTGTAACTATAGTAGTGTAAATACTAAAATACTAGTGTAACTATAGCGTTTTGAATACTGTAATACGCTATAATTTAGCGTAGCTACAGCGTCCTGTATGCTGTAACTATAGTGCCTCTAGCGCCTCAGCTGCAGTAGCCTATACGCTATAATAATTAGAATAACCCTTCTATAAAGAACCATCTATATCTCTATGAATAATAGATAGAAATCATTAATTTTACCACTATTCGAATCATGCTTTCTTCCTCTTTATAACTAACATTTTTCTGAATATGTCTCATAAGTCTTCATGTTGCGAAAACAACTTTTTATCTATTACGTTGCTTCTGAGTTTATGGTTATCTACAGTAATAACTTAACTGTAGATTTACCTACTTATCTATCTGTTCTAATATATAGTAGTATATTCTCTAAAATCAACTAATAATAGGTACTAGCTATTTGTTACTAGCTATAGCGTTGGTATATAGTAATTAGTAAGTAATTACTATACTATAGATCTAAAACTTTATATAGCCTAAACTCTATGTAAATATAACAGTAATAATAATAATAATTAAATACTAGAATATTAGTTCATACCTATATAGTAAAATTATATATAGTTAGATTATAACTTTATAATTAAACTAATACTAATTAATAGTTTGCCTAACTATTAATATTATACTATATATTAGTAAAGCTAATTATATTAGAAGAGGTAATTTTAGGAACTTACGTCTGAGGTCTATATAAGGTAAAAGATTATAAGAATTATTACTTAGATACTTTAAACTCTTTTCACCCTAGAACTTTACTAGAAACCACTAAACTATATACTAACCTCTATAGAAAACTACTATTAAGAAGTTAAATTTCTATTCTTACTTTAGTTAAGTTAAGGTACTTCCTATAGCTAAACTAAGAAGTTAAATTTACACCTATATTATTACTTACTAGAGTATATTTAGTAAATATTATAATCTTTCTTAACCTTTATTAGACCTTTTTTTAATATTAGAGATTAGAATATCTCTAGTTTTAAGCACTTAAAAAACTAATATAACCTCTTAAAAGGCTTTTCCCCTACTTCTCTCTATATACGTTTAGCTTAATAATAATTCTCCTTTACTTTATACTCCTCCAGCCTTTATAATAATATCTAAATTAGCCGCTATAAGTAAGATATCTACCTGAGAGACCCTTATACTAATAATAATCTTACCTATATGTATCTCTATACTTATATAAACTTCTTACTACTAAGATATAGAGCGTTTCAGATAGATATAGAATATTGACCATGATTTTATTATAATAAATAATACTCGTAAGTTTTCTACTTACCTAAGATACTGATTAGTATTCTCTATTCAATTCGAGCTTTATAGTTAGTAATCTTTTTTCCAATATTTAAGAGTAATTTTGGAAACCAACTTAAGGTAGTTTACTAACTTAGTAATACTCATATAATATGCTACTTTAGAAACTATCCTATTAACTATAATATTAGAATTAACCTATATAGTAACTATATCTATATAGCTTTACTACAAAATACTTAATAAGATAAGTTTACCCTATAGACGTTTTTTAAGATTAAGGGGTTTTACTATTATTTTACCTTCTTAAGAGAGAACCTCTAAAGGTTTCTAGAGTAGTTAGATAATCTTATAATAGCTGAGTAGTATTTCCTGTTATCCTCCTATAAAACCTAACTTAAAGTTAGAAATACAGTACAAATAATACTTTTAATATAAGTAGTTAATGAGAAGTACCTCTTGCCAACTTAATTAACCTCTATATTTATAGTATAAGGTGGGAGACTTCTCTAATAATATTAGTTTTAGTAACCCTCCACTTTTCTATATAAAAGCCTCTTTAATAATAAGTGGGATACTAAAACTATAGCTAGTAGTAATATAGGTGGTATAAATATTTCTTATATATTACCCCTAGTATTTCGTTTCATAATCTATCTACTAAGTATACTATAGAAATTATAGAATCATATAATAAGAATATAATATATAGTAGAAATCTCTATAATATTCTTAAGTTAAAGATCTATACCGTTTTTGATTACTACTTTAAGTTCAGTATTCTACATTATATATAGGTAGACTTGTTTTTGATTATACTTAAAGATAATACTTTTAAGTCTTATTTCAACTACTTAAGTAACTTAAGTATTAACTTCTAGTTTGACTAAATAGTCTAGAAGCTTAAGGCTTGTTGTAAAAATAAAAAAGCTTATAACTTTACCTCTCTTATTAACAGAATACTACCTTTTTATCTACTATAACTTAAAACCCTAAAAGAGTAAAAAAGAAGCTTTTAAGTTTCTTATATTAAAGCTTATATATATCTAAAAAGCCTTCCTCGTTAATATCTAAATAGATAATATCCTTTACCTCCAGCTTATAAGTATATACATTTATAGAATAAGTAGTAACAGGTGGTAAGTACTACTTCTTTCAGGTTGGACTAGGTATTTAATAGTCTGTATATAGCTAAAGATTTTATTTATTTGAATAAATATAAATATAGAGGAAAGAAAGCCCTAAGCGTAACTACTATTTACAGACATTTATAGTGACAGTATAGCTAATTATAAAGCTATATATATAACCATTATAGTTAATCTATAATATATACTTCCAGTTTAAAAAGAAGCTATACATTTCTAATTCTACCTTCTCAGTCTAAGTTATTATATTCTAAATAACTACTACTAGCATTAGTATTTATTATAGTATTACTAATATAATTATTAGGATTACTATTACTATTATAACTATTAGGAATATTACTAATATAGTTATCAGAGATGTTATAGTCGCTAGTATCTACCTTAATATCACTCCCAAAAGTATCAGATCTTAGGCTATTACTATTATTACTATTATTATTATTATTATTATTATTATTATTATTATTATTATTATTATTATTATTATTA
>MASP02000713.1:0-24664 GCA_001693025.2 Colletotrichum lindemuthianum | reverse complement strand
TAGAATATTCCACGGAATATTCAGCCTGTAGGTACAGTACTACTATAGGGTAAACACCTATAGCCTAGCATTTTAACATAAAGTTAAGAAAGTTTCTAATTTATTAGTAGTTATTAAGTAATAGAAGATATAGTTTTAAAAGATCTCTGTAAATTATACAAAATTAATAGTCTCCTTTTAGCTATCTATTATAGTAAAGTAGATAGTTATAAAGTTATTCTCTAATATCTTATCTATATTATCTCTTACTTCCTCTATTTTCTTCTCTATTAGGTTAATATTATTAAGGTATATTACAATTTTCTCTACTAATGTAATATTAATAATAAATACCTTCTTGAATTATAAAGTAGTAACTTTATATTTCTCTAAGGTATATTTTATTAACGAGTATTTATTTGCTAGTTTTAAATATACTTAATATTTACCTTATATATCTCTACTTTATATTTTCTTAAAGGAATATCCTAAGGTAATATTATTATTCTATATATATTATAGAAAGAGTGGTTAAGGATAGTCAAAATATTAATTTCCCCTTTAGCTGTTATATATATAGTCTGTGAGGAATTAGTTATAATCTATAATATAGTTAGTTTTTTCTTTTAATTATCTCTTTTAACTTTTAAATATCTCTATTATCTATCTATATAATCTATTAATAGTTAGTTTAACTTTATTAATAATATTATAGAGTATATTAATTATATTATATATTTAGTATATAATTATATATATCTCTTTATTAACTTTCTTCTGTGGATCTTATAGGTTTAGATAGATATATTAAAAGAGGTTAATTTATATTATTATTATTCTGAATATTTTAACTATATTAGTATATTTATAGTTCTTAGTAAAAGTCTTAAGACTTTTATTTTTCTATTTCCTATAGTAGTTAAAATAGATTATAAGTATCTTAAATCTATCTCTAACTATTATAGCTATTTAAATAATTAGAGGTTATTTTAGATTAGTAAAATTAATGTCTTATAGTGTAAGTATATTTATTCTGCTAGTATATTATTAAATATTCTTCCTACTATATTCTAGTTAATATTATAGCTAATATATTTAGTAATAAATATTTATATTTTAATCTTTATGATATTATATTTCTCTCTAGTATATTTATTATTTATTCTATATATTTTACTGAATAATAACTTAATTTTCTCGTGAGGTTAGTTAAATAGAATATAGTATTTCAGTATTAACTAATATTTTCCTTTAAGGTAAGTATAGAGTCTTAGGGGTCTAGTTAGGTCTAAGTATTTCTCTTCCTTATTAGTTATTATCCTCTCGGTTTTTAGTAAGTTAATATCTATTTAAATATCTAGCTTTATTAGTTATCAGTTTAATATCAATATTACTTTTATTATTAATATTAATAATATTAATTATAGAGAGAGTAATTTTATTATTAAGCTCTTTAGTATAGATACTTATTAATTAATAGGAATAAATCCTTCTACCTCTAAGAGGTTATTAATAAAACTGAAATCTTTTATAATTTCTTATCTAAAAGTAAGATATCCTTATTAATTAGTTTTGATATTCTCTACTATCTATCTTATTAATATCTCCTCCTTAAGGATCTTAACTAGCTTTTCCCTTATTATATTTTTATCTATAGAGAAATATATACTTCTCTCTATAAAGTAGTTTTTAAGAGCTTATATTAATATTCTTTCTATATTAGTAAAATATTCTAAGGTTTATCTCTTAAAGTTAATATAGTAAGTTTCCTATATTTTATTAAAATAAATATTTTATTTCCTCTTTAGGTAAATATAATAGTAGATAAAAATATTATTAAGGATATTACTACTAATATTTATCTAAGATTTAATATTCTCACTCTATTATTAAAATATACCTTTTTAGTATATCTCTATTAATATCTTTACTTCTATATATTAGAATATTTTCTTATACTTATTAATTTTAGTTATAGGAATATTATTATAGATTATATCCTCACGAAGGTTATTAATAGGATCTAGGGAGGAAGATATATTTAAGATATTAGACTGAGAGAATATCTATAGTTAGTATAGCTTTATTATATCTTAATTATATATATTTTTCTAAGAACTATAGCTTCAGAAGTATATATACTTATTAAATAAATTATAACTATTAAGTAGATATCTCTTTCTAGTAAAAACCTTATAAATATTTTCCTATTTCTAATTTTTGTTGATTTAGTAGATACTATTCCTTACTGGTAATATGAGTAGTAGATTAATATATCTTAGTAGTATTTTTATAGAGGTTTATTTAAGAAATAAAAACCAATTATTATTAAATAGTAATATTAATAAAGCTATTATTAATTTAGCTTAGTATTTTATTATATAAATATACTATCTGTAGTAGATGGGGATAATAAGTAATAGTATAAGGATATTATTATTTATATTTACTTATATTATTTAGTATACTATATTTTGATTCTTTGTTACTATAGAGGGAGGCTTTAAAAATAAGTTATAGTAGTTAGCTAGTTAGATATATTACTTTACTGTTTATTTAAATAATAGTTTTCTTATATTATTTCTTATTATTTCCTCTTTTTCTTGTTTTTCTGGTTCTGCTGTTAGTATAAATATTTCTTTTTCTTTTATTTTAGAATATAGTTTATTAGAAGAACTTTCCTAATAGAGGTTTTTTAAGTAAATAGTAATATTATTAGTATTAGTGGTTTTCCTCCTTATACTAATTATAGTGTTTATCAGTTTAAATTATAGTTACCTTATTATTATTAATATTTTATTCAATATTTATTAGATATTTATAGGTAGGAATAAGGGATAATAGTTTCTTAATATTTTCTATTTTAGTGTTAGTTATAATGTTGTTAATAATTTCTTATTTCTAGAGAATTCTAATTAGAATACTTCTCTACTATAGTTATATATAGAATATATAAGGGAAAAAGATTATAAACTAATATTATTATTTAGTTTTAAATTTAGGATATTTATATATTAGTTTATATTATTAATTATATTTCTATAATTATTTCTAGAGTCTTTTTACTATATAAAATAAGAGCTTCTTTCTTTATTATTATTTTTATTATAGTTAAGTTCTCACTACTAGATAAGCTATATTATAAGTATAGATATATTAACTAAGATTTCTCTTTTTTACAATATTAGAAAGGGGTGGTTTTTAATATATTATTTTTAGTTGCTGATATATTATATCTACTATTATTAAGATACTTTCTTATCCCTTAATAGTTAAATATATATAAGATATTAGAGAGTAGTAGTAAGAAATAGCAGTTTTATTATAGATTCCTTCCTTCTATATATATTAATCTTATTACTTTATTTTAGTGTTTACTACTTTAATTTAGTATTAATCTCAGTTATGTTTTATTATATAGTGGATATAATATAATATTAAGTAAATAGGTTATTATAAGTTTATTTTTACTTCTGTTTCTATTATAAATTTATTATTAATATTCTTAGGGTAATATATAGTTATAATAGTTTTAAGTTACCTGTTTCTTTTTAGAAGCTATCTATAGGGTCCCTTAGAAGATATTATAATTTTATCTCTTTAGATATTCCTTACTGATCTACAGTTAAGTAGTAGTAATAAATACTAGTAGTAGTTAAACTACTAATTAATATTAGTTTATAACTAGTAAATATTATAATTAATTAATTTATTATACCTAGGTTATAACTAGTGGTCTCTAATTATTTATATCTAAGTTTATATTATAATGTATATATATACTATATACTATTAGGATTAATCTGTAGGATAATTCCTCTTATCTAATTAGTCTAAAAAGTGGGATATCTAGTATATCACCTACTACTATAGCTTTTACTATATTAGTGCCTAGTTAACCTAACAGATATTGTTATAAATATTTTACCTTCTTTTATTTTAAGAAAATTCTATATAAGAAGTTTTTAAGAAACTTCTAACTTAAGGTATCTTTAAATAGCTATTTTAGAATTAAGGTAATTCTATAAGTTATAAACTCTAGCTTTCGCCTGAAAGATATTATACTAAGTAATTTACTAGTTAGCTTGCTTAAGTATTAAAATAGAGGTATCTTAAGTAGATATCTTAATATTCATAATATATAAAATGATTATAATATATATGTTTTACCTAATTACTTTTAAATATTATAAGATTCTTAATTATTATATATAATTAAGGGGTAAAATCTAATATATATTATATATAACTAAATATAGCTATATATATTACGTAAGACTTTATTTTAACTAATTTAAGTGGGTTAAAGTCTATAGAGATTCTATTAGAAATAATATATCTAAGTGGTAGAGTTTATTTTATTTAAGCCTCAGGTATTTATAGTATCTCCATAAGCTTCGCCCTACTTAAACTAGTTTAAATGAAGCCTTATGTAATACGTATAGCTATATTTAGTTATATATAGTATATACCAGATTTTGCCTCCTAATTATATTTAATAATTAAGAATCTTATAATACTAAAAGATTATTAGGCAAAATATATATAATATAATAACTTTATATATTTTAAACGTCAAAACATCTACCGAAAATATCTATATTTGAAAATTTAAGAAAGCTAATTAGTAAATTATTTAACATAATATTTTGTAGGTGGAAATTAAAGCTTATAATCTATAGAATTACCTTAATTCTAAAGTAGCTATTAAAAGAAACTTTCAGTTAAAGATTTATTAAAAGCCTCTTATATAGAATTTTCCTAAGGTGAAAAAGAATAAAATACCTATAGTAATATCTGAAATAAGTATTTTAGAGATCTTAACTACCTTTAGTATTCTTAATAAATTTACTTCTATAAAGTTAACCTATTCTGAGGAATTTTAACTTCCCCCTAAAGTTACTGAAAATATTTATATAAAGAATATTATAAGCCTCTTAAAAAGAATTTTAAAAGTCTTTATAGCTATTTATAGTTTCTATTTAGTACAGATTTAGATACATTGATTAAGAAAGTTAAACTAAGTTTATATAATAACTTATATTCTTAAGTATATAAGTAACATATTTTAATATTAGTATTATAATATAAAGAAGAATCTTACTATATAGATAACTAACCTTTATAATTACTTTAATATTATAAATAACCTTTATTTTCAGTATATAGCTACTATATATTATAATGAATTTTATTTCCTAAACTTAACTATCTTATAATAAAAATAATAACCAAAATATAATTTCAGAAGTAGTAAGATATTATATATAAAACTTAAGTAATTAACTATATTCTCTCTATTATAAAGATAATTTCAATTACTAATTATATAGTTTTACTAATTTACTTACTAATTAAAATATATACCTAAAGTTATATATTTATAATTTATAGTTAATTAACTATATTATTACTAAATAAGATTATTCTAACTATTATAAAAGCTATATAGGGGAGGGGCTAATAGCTTACTCTGTATTGCAACTATTAGTGGATATATTACCTCCTGAAGTATAACTTCAGCCCTTTCACCCCCCGCTAACTACTATAGGCGGCCCCAAGTTAATCTAAGCTTAAACTTCTTACGGCTATAGCTAATATACCCACTCTATACTAACCTTTTTACAGATAATAAACAACTAATAGCTCCTTCTATATTAACCTTATATCCTTACGCCCTCACGCTATCTATATATAATTTAAATATCTTAAAAGATTTAATTACTACTAACTATAGCTACTTTATTTAAACACTTATTATAACCTCTATATCTGCAACCTTAATATTCTTATAATAAACTATACTCTACTTACCCCCAAAATAGAATTTCACACTCCCAATATAAAAGTTTTCCGCCACTAATATAAAGGTTCTCTGCTACTAATATAAGCTAACTTATAATCTCTATATAAATATAATAGAACTTAGCTTACTCTTATTAGCAAATAATCTTAATATATTAGATATAGTTAATATATAAATAATATTAATATAAATATAGATAATTTTAATATAGCTATATAATATTCAAAACTCTAGCAATTAGAATATTATAATAGTTTCAGGTATTTAGTAACTAATATAATATATTAATATTAAAATACTATCTAATTAATAACTAATTTCCAAAATTATTAACTTAATATAGTAAATTATAGAATAGCTAAATAACTTTCTTCTAAATGTCTAAAGTCTATTTATTAAGATTAATACTTATAGTATTACTTAGGCTTCTTAAAAGATATTAATATCCCCTATAATATAAATATAAAGAAATATTTAGAATCCGCTATTATATTGTTTTAGTTAAAGATAGCTATATAAATTCAAGGGAAATTCTAGTTCTATTTTAAAGAATATAGAAAAGTAATAAATTATAAAATACTTAGCTTTTATAAATCTTTTATTTTATTCTATCTTTAAGAGATTTATGAAGATTCTTAACTCTATATTCTTAATAGTTACTTTTAGCTATATATATTAAGCTTTAGCTTTACTGAGACTCTTACTATATAAATTATTACTATAAGGTCTTCCTCTACTATAAGGTTAAATATTATAACCGGGGGTATAATTATCTATAATAATAGGTAATTTTACTACTATTTAAACCAGCTATAAGCTAGTATTAATATAAATGCTATTACTAGGTAAATTTTACAGTTAGAACTATATATAGAATAAAGAGCTTAGATACCACTATAGGTATAAAGTAAAAGTAACTAAATAAACGCTATATAGTAGCCATCTGAAATTCTTTATTAAAATAAAATTAGATATAAAGTATTTAATATTATTTTAGAAATTATAGATAATAACTTAAATTCTTAAGATAATAAAAGATATTTTAACAATTTAAATAAACTTCTATATTCTCTTAAATATAATAAAAGCTATTTACTTTTATATCATTATTATATATAGTTATTATTGTTTTATAGAAACCAAATACTAAATATTATAATAAAGAAGAGAAAAAATAGTAAATAATTTTAAATCTAAATATTTTAAAGAGAGTTTGAAATTTTAGACAATAGTAACTATATAGTTAACTTTCTAGCTAAAATAACTATAATACTATATAGTAAGTTTATTATTATTAGTTTATAACTGGTAACGTTAAAATATTGTAAATTAATCAATTATAGGTACGCAACGTAACTTAGTACGTTTATTCTGTAATATCTTATCTAGGTTTTCGGCGTGTAGGCTATAGCCCACATGCATACAAATAGAGACCATATAGGCTATATAACCGTATAGATGCGTAGACTCTAGCCTATATGTATATAAATAGGGGCTATATAGGCCGTATAGGCTAAACGGCCCAACTATTTACCTGATATAGCTATAGCATTACGGCTTTATAGGCCACGAAAATAGCTATGAATATAGCTATGAAAATAGCTATGAAAATAGCCTATTAAAATAAATCGATATTAGCAATCTTTTATTTATACTATAGTAATATTAAAGTCTCCTGAAAAGCTATATACGAATTTCTTTTTTAGATAGTCTTCTTTATCCTCTAAAATTATTACCTACCCATTTCTCTATATAATTATAGTGGTTATATTAATCACTGGAATCTCTTTATATAGATATTAGAGATTGGGGGGCTGTAGAACTTAATTTAAGGTATTTACTTTTAGAAAAGAAGCTATAGAATGTAAGGTTATTATTACTGGAGGCTATATAATAAAGATCTATAATATTACCTTAAGAAGCTATTATTAAATACTGGAGACTATATAAAGAAGGTTAATAATATTACCTTAAGAGGGAGAGAAGGGTAATATTATATACCCTCTGGCAGTCTCTTGAGGTTATTATTATTACTGAAGGCTATATAGCTATAAGATTATATAAGGAAAGCCTATAATATTACCTTAAGGAGTTATTATTAAATACTAGAGATTATATAAGGAAGACTTATAATATTACCTTAAGAGATTATTTTTAAATACTGGAGACTACTTAATAGAGATCTATTATATTACCTTAAGAAGTTATTATTATTACTGGAAGCTATATAAGAAAGGTTTATAATATTACTATTACCTTAAGGAATTATTATTATTACTGGAGGCTATATAATAGAAGCTTATAATATTACCTTAAGGAATTATTATTAAATACTGAAGGCTATATAAGGAAAGCCTATAATATTACCTTAAGGAGTTATTATTACTGGAAGCTATATAAGGAAAGCCTATAATATTACCTTAAGGGGTTATTAATATTATATACCCTCTGGCAGTCTCTTAAGAGGTTTATTATTTAACACTAGAGACTATATCAGGAAGGTTTATAATATTATCTTAGGAGGTGGAGGAATAATATTATATACCTTCTGGCAATTTCTCTAAGGGTGGCGTATAGAGGCTATAGAAGAGAGCATTTTCTATATATTCTTAGGAAGTTTCTAAAAGCAGTATATAGAGGCTATAGGAGAGGTAATTTTTATTATTTTTAGGAAGTTTCCGAGGGCGGCATATAGAGGCTATAGAAGAGGTTATTTTTATTATTAATTTGGTTGCTTTATTATAGCGCTTTACTACCTTAACTTAGCGTTTATCTAGGTTATTAGTTTTTATTATATAATAGATATAATATAATATTAAGTTAATTTATCGTTATAAGGTTATCTCTACTTCTATTTCTATTATAGATATAGCGTTAACAGTCTTAGGGTAGTATATAGTTATAATAACTTTAAGTTGCCTGTTTCTACTTAGAAGCTGTCTGGAGGATTCCTTAAAGGTATTATAACCTTATCTCTTTAGATTATTCCTTACTAATCTACAGTTAAGTAATAATAATAGATACTAGCAGTAGTTAAAACTACTAATCAGTATTAGTTTATAACTAGTAAGGTTAAAATATTATAAATTGATTAATTATAGATATATAACGTAACTTGGTGCGTTTATTCTGTAATATCTTATCTAGATTTTCGGCGTGTGGGCCATAGCCTATATGCGTATAAATAGGGGCTGTATAGGCTATATAGCCATACGGATACGTAAGCCCTAGCCTATATGCATATAAATAGGGGCTATATAGGCTATACAGGCTAAACGGCCCAACCATTTACCTAACGTAGCTATAGTATTACAGCTCTATAGGCCACAGATATAGCCATAAACATAGCCACGAAAATAGCCTATGAAAATAAACCGACAATTATATAAAGGAATTTTAGTGATATTCACTCTAAATTTATTTATTCTTAATTTACATATTTTAATTTATATTGTTTAAGATATTAAATATTTCATAATTCTCTAAGAAGCTTCCTCTAGAGACTATATTTAGTATAATATTAAGTTAGTATTTATTAAAGACTATAGAGATACTAATGTTTATATTATTATTTTAGAAAGTAAGGAAGCTAGATTATGTTTTTATAATATTACTTTCTATATTTTTCTAGCTATAGAGTTTCTTTTTTTTTAGTAATTATAAAAATAAGATTACTAATAGAATATTAGGTGAAAGTATTCTTTTTAATTATAAAGAAGTAACTACTTAGGGATTATAGCTATTAATATTCAATATAGCTAATAAGTTCTTAAATACTGTATATTTGATAAGAGTTTAAATATTTTAGTAATATAGTTAGTATAGTATAAGCTTTCTTTTAGATATTATTACTATTGGAGATATATTATAGAAATTATTGAAAACCTCTGAAAGATAATAAATAGCTTTAATATTAGTAATTAGAATATTCTAGAAGAAAGTTTCTTAACTATTCTATTTTAGCTACATATAATATTTATATTACTAATATTTACTTAAAATAAAATGGGTATTTATTTACTTAGAGAATATATAAGGTTTGTAGTATTAATAAGGTAAAGTAAATTATTTGCTATATAGAGTATAAAAATACCATATATACTATCTGTAGAAAGTATATTATATTTAACTTTTATCCTTATTACTAAAATTATAGTAGCTATATCCTTTTTTGATATTTATAAATACAGTTACTAACTACTTATAGGATTTTGATTTTATAAACTATATTAAAATCATTATAACTATAGTATTTAATAACTTTATCTTACTTCTTAAATGCCAGTATAATATTAATATTAAAATCTTTAGGTATAATAATAATATTTCTAGATATAAGAGACTGAAAGCTACCTTGACTACTTAAAGTATTTACCTTAAGCTGTTTATATTATATATATTAGGTTAAAATAGGAATATAAAGTATATTGAAGCTATAATTAAAGTTTATATAAGGGCTATAAAATAAGGAAGTAAATTACCTTATAATTTCAAGCCTGAAATCTTACAAATGGCGGTATTTCTTTATAACTATATACTAATAAGCTTTTTAGGCTGGTAAATATTATACTAGAGACTTTATGAAAATACTTATAAGAATAATATTATAAGGTTGAATTTAGCCTACTTTTATATATATAGCTATAGTTAATTTAATTTTACTATAAATATAAAACTTAAATATAACTATCTTACCTACCTCAAGAAATATATTTTTATTAGCTTTTTAGTTAGCTATATTTTAACTAATTAGTTTTGAATATAGAATTCTTTATAAAATAAAGTTATTATAACTTATAATATTTCTTTTGACAAGATAATATATTTTAATAAAAGCTTAATCTTTCTATAAGATAATACTAAGAGATTTAATTTTAATAAGACCTCTTATTAATTATAAAAGTAATTAGCTACAATAAAGTTATATAAGGTTAGCTTCAACACTTACTTAAGTTTAAGTGAAGAGTTTAATAAAGTTATCTATACTAAAGATATAGGAAATAGCTATAAAAACTAAATATCTTATATTTATATTATAGCTAATCTTAAGTTTTCTAAGGTTTTATTTAAAACTAAAAAGTTTATATTATAAATATCTTTAAAGTTACTTACTATATTTACTTATAATTTTACTTATATAGATAAAATTATAGAAGGATACGAAGATTAGATATCTGTAAAGAAGGTTAAATAGAAGAGATAGATAAAATACTATATTAAAGTAGCTAGAAGATATATATTTAAAATTATCTTTTTAGTTGATATTATTTAGTTATTTTAAGATACTTCTAAATGCTTCCGCCTATAGCTATGAAATTATATAAATTATTAACTAAAGAAAATTCCTAAGGTTTGAACTTTAAGAGAATTCTAAAAGATTATTATAAGTTTGAAAGATAGACTTTAGCTATAAGGTAAATTAAATATTAGAGAATATTTAAGATATAGGAAAATAGAGGTTTCTATTATAGAAGTTTTATAGTAGAAGTTATTATTATTACCTATATCTTACTTAACAGTATTTACTTATCTATATACTAAAATTATAGTATCAGCTAAAAAAAACTTATTTTGGAAGTTATATTAAATTATACTTTTAAAGTAAGATTAGTAGAACTTTTGTAAGAAGCTTAAAAGTTCTAGATTACTACTAAATTTATATTTCTAAGTTTAATAAGTATTAATATCTTGTTAAATTTAAGGTTTAACTTATTATTTATAGAAATTAATAGCTGTAAGATAACTATAAGATTTACATAGCTACTTCAGAGGGTATATTCTATTAAATTCTTATAGTAATTACTAATTATTTTAATTTTAAGCTACTTTAGTATAATATAGTTAATATTTAGTTACTTTTGCTTTATACCTCTAGTGGTATGTAAGCCTTTCACCCTATATATAGTTCTAACTGTAAAATTTACCTAGCAATAGTATTTATACTAATACTAGCTTATAACTAGTTTAAATAGTAGTAAAGTACCTATTATTATAGACAATTATACACCCGGTTGTAATATTTAACCTTATAGTAGAGGAAGATCTCATAATAATAGGGGGTAGGAGGGCTGATGTTATACTTCAGGGGGCAACATGTCCACTAATAGTCGCAATAGAGAGTGAGCTATCGGCCCCTCCCAAAATCGATACGTTAAGGATAGGATTCGAACCTACGCGACCGAAAATATAGTTAATATTTTTATTTAAGTAATATTTAATAAGGTGGTTTATATAGAGATATTATCTAGTAATTAAAAGTTTACAAAAAAAGTACTAATTAAATAATATACTTTATAGTTTTTAAAAGCTTTTTCTTCTTTAGTAGTACTATCTAGGGGTAAATTTCAAATACTTTAGTTTTAAGCTTACTGTAGGAAAGCTATATTATTAGCTTAAGGGGTATATTATTTTTTTATTCTATATTGGTAATTATATACTTTCCTTTTCCTTAAAAATATATCTAAAATACTTATATTATCAGTAAATCTCTAAAAGAAATATTACCTTAAGGAAGGTAAAAACCTATAGTAGGTTCTTAAGTTTAAGGTTATTTAAGATTAAATAATATGATAGCTATAGCTTTCTTAAATAATTTATATTAAAAAGTATCTTAAGTATCTTATAGAATATATATAATATATTAATTAATTTAATATTTCTCTTAAATCCAAAAAACTTCCTTTATAGTATAATTAAGTTTCCGTTATAGAGATTAAATATTATTTGTAAGATATTAACTTTATTAATTATATTATAGTTATAATAAAACTAGATATTATCTATATAGCTAGCTAATTATCTTATTTTAACCAGAATTCTGGAAATAATTACTAAGTTAAGATTAAGTAAATAATATAGTATTTTAGTAAAATTAAAAATTTCTACCTTAAGTTTAGCTATAAGGCTGGTAATTTATAAAAGAACCTTATTATTACCATAGATACTAGCTTTATAGATAAAAGTAAGAATTAAAAAAACTTTCAGACTTATATTATATATCTTCTTAGTAACCTTATAATATAGTTAGCTAATAAACAAAATATTATTACTATTTTAATAACTAAAGTAAAGTTTTTAATATTATTTAAAGTAATATAAGAAGCTATTTTACGAGCTATCTTATTATAATACTATAAGTAGATTTTGCAACTAATATTTTAGTAGAAGTAAAATATATAAGCTTTATTTAATAGTTTAAATTTAATATAATAACTAGTAGATAATATACCTTATAACTATCAAAATAGTATAACTATATATAAAGCTATAATATATAAATATCTATAACTACTAGCTATAATAAGAAACTTAGTAAGAATATGTTTAAGTTAAATATCCATTTCTAGAATATCTTATAGTTAATAACCTTATTAAATTTCTCTAAAGCTACCAGTTTAATATTTTTATTATTTAGATTAATATAATAAATTAGTTAAACTACTTAATAGTATAATAAGAGGAGGAATTTTAAGAGAAACTACCTATATCGGTATTTAAAGATTTTAATAAGGCTTTTAACTATTAGTTAGAATTTATAAACTCCAAATTCAGTAATAATTTAGTTAAAAAAAACTTGGAGATATCTAAGATACTTAAAATGCCTAAAATATTCTTAGTTTAGATAATAAGAGATATCTAAATAACCTATAAATAATATTACTTTTTCTGCTTTAGGAGTAGAAATTAAATAAAACTAATAAAGTTATAAAAGAAGTTTCTTATAAAACATAAATAGAATATTTAAGTTAATATTAATTTAAAGAGACTAGCCAATAAATAAGTTTTTAAAACTGGAGAAATATATTAAAAATAATATATTTAAGTTATAAAGCTTATATTATTTAAGCTTTAGGTACTTATAGTATATCTATAAGCCTCACCCAACTTAAACTAGTTAAAATAAAGTCTTGCGTGGCGTATATAATTACGTTTAGTTATATATAATACACACCAGATTTTACCTCCTAATTATATACAATAGTACCGTAAGTACTTAAAGCTTAAATAGTATAAACTTTACCACCTAAATATATTATTTCTGATATTATAACCCGCCCGGGTAGGTAATATAAAATTGCATATTAGTAAATATAGTTTAGTTAGTAAGAAATCTGGAATATACTACTTATATGGGCGGAGGATCTTAATAGTATCTATATAGTATATTAGCAACCTAAATAGTAAGTATAGCCCTAACCTATTAAATAAACTTCTTCTTAAATACAATTAAAATAGTTCTTTTACATTAATAGCAATTAACTTAATTATAATTCTCTTTCTATGTCTATTATATTAGCTATAAATAATATATATAACTAAATATTAATAATATAAACAGTTAACCAGAAATAGTAAAAGTAAAACCATAGTTATAATACAGGAAAGTGCAAGGGTTTCTTGCCATTTATATTCCAAACAGTATGTAATATAAGCAAGTTAGTCCTTTACCAGTAACAGCCAAACCAGCTACTATTGAAACACCCCCCCCCCTTCCCGGGTAGGTAATGCAATGCCGATTGAAGGACCCAGAACAGCCTCTCAACACGCGAGACCCGAGCCCAGGCTATCGTACCTCCTACGTGCATGTATTGCCAGTATCACGCTGGCCAAACCGATGTTTTAACAAGGAGTCAAACGATTTACAGAAAGAGCCAGGCTATGGCTATTTCGGGTGCTTTCCCCGACCTGCTCTTAGCTGGGAGGGTCAACATCCAACCGTCCACGACATGGGCGCCTGTTTCCATCCAAAGCCCTTCACTCATCCACAGGTGAAAGATTCCCCTCAGTACAGAACCAAAGCGCGAGCAAGTCTGAGCTTCGTCAAGCACATGCAAAACATACACTATCCCGGACGCGTATTTTCACACATCATGCCTCCGGGGAGCTGGAGGCATTTCGCAACGTGTGTACGCAATTTTAGAAAAACAAACCCAGCTAGAGGTCGGACGAGTGACCGACTACTAACTAAAATCGTGCGGCTGCAGAGCATATCCGCACTTGCGTCTCATAGCTGTCCCCCCCCCCCCGCGGGCACTCGAAAATGTCACCGGTTGGAACTACAAATTCGGACGAGGCTGGCCTTGCTACTGTGGGCTTTGCCGGCTGCGATGTACCGACTATTTTATCCAATCTTTCCTTCCGCCTTCGCTTCTGTCAGACTAAGTTAGCTCTCTTGTTGCCCCATGTGGACAGGTTGTGCCTACCCTTCACTTGTTCGAAGACTTTTAGCATTTTCCGCCTGGCACCTAGGGCATTCACCCCCCTTTCCTCCAGAGCTTTGTCATCGAGCTCGATCAGCTCGTGCCATTTCATATCCTTGAGGTTCTCGGTGTATTTGTGCAAACGCAGGCTCCGAAGCCAGCTAGGAATGTCCTGCAAGAGAGTGGGATCAGTCGGGTCTTCGGGTGGCTTAGAGCTACCCCTCCGCCCGCGAGGTGACCTTCCCCTCACCATGTCTGAATGATCGGACAAGTAGCCTTCGTGGCTACCAATCCCGAGTTGGCCCACATTCACGGGAGGAATACCACTGTTCAGCAAAGGGGAAGATCCATCGTAAGCACTGAGAAACCCGTTATTCTGCGGAGAAGCAAAGCCCATGGCGCCAAAAGCTGGCTGCATAGCTATGCCGGGGGAACTAGGTCGAGACCGATGCTGGCTGAAGCCCATGCTCTGAGCTTGCAGCGCGAGCATCTGCTCCCGGCTGAGAACCTGGCCATGCTCATTGATCATGACAACATTGGCCCCTGAAACGTTGACACCTTGTGCGTTTTGCAGGCCTGGCTGGTGCTGCGCACCGGGCGCGTCATTGGACCGCGCGCGACGATATTTGCGGACGTCGTCAAGGGCGAAGCGATTATTTACAGTCGACAGTGCTGCTAGTTTCATCGCAGTGGCGTTGGCAACCATGTCAGCCTGTGTACCGCTGGCGTTGGCGTTGAAGTTAGCGACAAGTGGCGTGTTAACCATTGATGCCCAGTTTCCCCCGCTGGGATTGTAGGGTGACAAAAGCGGCAGATCGGCAGGCTTGTCGCTGGTTGTCAACGTGGTATTTTGAATATTCTGGTTGCTCGAAATCTGGGGGCGAGGAGACCTCAAGCCACTTGGAGGCGGTTGCACAAATTGACCCATGGGCGTTTGGCTGACCTGGTCTTTTCCAGTCCACGTGGAAGACGATGTTTGGCCGTTCGAATCTAGGCTGTCGCCAGGGGTCGCGATGGTCGGGGCCACGAGCGACTGGCGAGACTCAGTGACAGCACTGTTCCGGTTCGATGAGGGTGGGTTGCCAGTTTGCTGCGTGAACTTCGCCTTCTCGGTCGCAATTGCAGCGGCGGCGTCTGGGAACATTGCGTTGATGGTGGATGGATCGAGACCCGACTGCCTTTTTCCGGTCGCAGCACTGGAAGGACGGGCAAGAGAGTTCCGAGCAGGTTCGACACTCAGCTTGTTCATCGCGTCGCTAAGGCGATTTGACATGGGATCTAAGCATGACGGACGCGATCAGTCAATGGTTGCCAGTGATTGGCAATGTATTCTTACCTTTGTCAAAATTGGCGGGGGACAGAACTCCGGACATTGGGTGATTCTTGCCCATCTGTTGCAAGACCTGGATAAAAAACCTGATCTGGACCTGAGTGGTCTGCTGCAGCAGAGCATACAATGCAGCGGTGCGTTCGGCTTCGCTGAGAACTCTAAACCACTGCTCAATGGCACTCAATTCGTCCTTGAAATCCTGGTCAAGCGTAGCGGCCGCCATCTCTTCGAGTGTAGTCTCGTACTGGTCAATGTCGGCTATCCAGTCCTGCGCTATCTTGTCCTGGGGGTCTGTATCGGATTTGCCGTGAGCTTGACCCTGCTGAGACTGTCCGTAAAAGTCAGACGAGGGGCGAATGCGGCTCGAGGGGGACGAATTTGACAGCGCAGCCATATCGGCAGAGGCCCTCAAATGACTGTTCGCAGGAACAGCCCTGGATGACGGTGGACGGAGAGATGATGTTGTGTTAGCCTCAGGAGTGCTGTTGCGGTTTCCCGCAACGTGGCTGCCGGGCATATTGAGCATTGTCGGCAGAAGGTGGTGTAATTACTACTCAATCAGGCGACAAATATCGCACAGAAGGCGCGGGGTTGTGAGAAGCTAGAATCGATAGCGGACGAAATAAAATGGTAGTGTTGGCTTGCTGGGCGATAGGTGAAACGTGACAGGTGGTTAGAATGAAGGGTGTCGTGTCTTTGTCTGCATATGGAAGGAGGGTCGGGCCGGATAAGGAGGGACCGGCGTTTTTTCGAGAGTTTGGTGCGACCTCCGGTACCCTTCTGGGATCACAATAGCAAATTATGCGAATTGCTCTGCACTTACAGGGCATTCGGTAACTGTCGTTTCATTAAGTCGCAATATGTCAGAAATAACGCGTATGCAGGCCTAGCGATTAGGGGTTTAACTGGGCAAACTTCAGGCCGAAATTAGACTATCAATAGTATTAGGTCAATTGGGTAGTAAATAAATAGACTATAGATAATTTACTAAGCTATATAATTGCTTCGACGAAGATTTTACTTTAGTAATATAATCTTATATAGCTATAGTATTCTATATAGTTAATATATTATATATTAATATTAATTTATAAGTCTAATATTTACCTAAAGTATATATTTTTAAAGAAACGTTTTCTATTCTTATATGTATAAACAGAAAAGTAGCTAATTTATTCTCTTATAATATAAATATATATATAGATGAAGTAGATTGCTTATGATATCTTTAAACTTAAGTTATCTTATATTCTTAATCTCTTAAATACTATATTAGTACTTCTAGGAAATATTTAAATCTTTTTCTCATTTCTTCTTTTTCTCTTTTTTCTATAGTTCTTACTACTATATTACTTATTTACTTCTTATATAATATTAGCTTTAAGACTTAGTAGCTTAATAAAAACTTATGATTATAGAAGCTTTTTAGCTAAGGGTAAATTGATAAGTGAAATTAAGATATAAGCTTTATAGAAGTATATCAAGTTTGAATAAATTTCTCTTATTTCTATCTTACTTGAATAAAACTGATAATATTCTTCTTCTTAATATCTACTTATAAAGAAGGATAAGAAGTTTTTTTGATATATTTTATACTAAGATATAAGTTTAGAGATTTCTTAGTATTATATACGCTTTATTTTGAATCTCAGTATCATACTATAGGAAAAAAAGTTTAACGCTCCTGAATCTCTTAAGTTTACTTTATTTTATTATACTTCTTATAATACTAAGTTTTGTATATATTAGTTTCTATATATTACATATAAGCTATATTATAATAAATTATCTTTGAAAGTTAATATGTTTATTTCTCAGATAGGGTACATAATATACGCTTAGTAATATTAAATAATATTACTATTATATATATATTAGCTATTAATAAATATGAAGGGCTGGCTCCCAACTGGGTAGTATAGTATTGCAGCCAATAATATCTCAGCCTTCAGTATCCGTATGTATATATAAGCATGCATATAACAGTACTACTAATTAAGCTTTATATTGTAGCCTTATTAAAAGGTATATAATAATAAGTTATAATCTTATTATCTAGCTGCATTTAAGTAGGATATACTATATAAAGCTAGCCTATAATATTACTTTCTCTCTTCTGCTTCTATTACTATACTAGTTACTAATTATAACTTTATAGTAGATACTCTCTTAAGTATTTAAGTAATATAACCCCAGTATATAAGGATATAGTTCCCTATAGTCTGTATAAAGAGCCGGAATAGCTAGAATTATATAATTAATAGAGGCTTAGGGCTATAGAGCCTCTATATAATAAAATCCTCTTATAGCCACCACCAGTTAGCCTACTAAGTTGAGATTTTATAACCTATAGAGACCTACTTTTTGCTGCTTTCCCTTCCCTTACCTAAACTTTTAGCTATACTCTTATAATGTTTTAACTTCTATCTCTCTAAGGAGGTAATATTAGGGTTTCAGTAATAACTGTTGGTTTACCCGTCAGGGGTAAATAACGCACGCCGCACGTGGTCTTCGTAGTGCGGATNNTCCTAGGTTACGTGGCCGGAGGCCACATACGTAGAAGGGCTTATATGGCCGTATAGCCACGTAGCCAGTGTGGCCACGTAGCCTGTACGGCCATACGGGCCAACTATTTACCCGATATGGCCATGGCATGGTGGGCCACGAGGTAGCCAAGCAGCCATGACGGTTGAACCGAATGGTTGAACCGACACTGGCAACTTTTCTTTTATGCTATAGCGCTGTCGTCTAAATACAAAGAAGCCTGAATAGCTAACTACTAAAAACTATGTTTTTCGATGTCCTCCTTTTGCCGCTGAACCCGTTGCCTATTTATCCCTCTATATGATTATAGTGGTTATATTGATCGCTGGGATCTCTTTAAGTAAACATCGGAGATCGGAGGGGTGTAGGGCTCTGTTTGAGATTTGAGGCTACGGGGCTGTAAAGGCTATGCGGCTATGCGGCCATGGGGCTATACAGCTATACCACAGCTATACAGCCATGCTGCAGCCATGAGGAGGTTGTTACCTCGAGAGGTTAGCAACATTATATACCCTCTGGCAGTCTCCAAGATTGTTACTTTTGGAGGTTATAGGAGAGGGTTCTTATTAGATAGCCCTCTTAGAGCTGTGAAGGCTGTAGGAGAAGGCTATTATTATATAGCCCTCTTAGAGCCGTAAGGACTGTGGGAGAGGGCTGTTATCTAAGCTATATATATAGGGGGTATTAAAAAGTTTCAAGAAGCTATAAAGCTACATAGCTATAAAGCTGTTAGTTATATATACAGCTTAAGTAGCTATATAGCTCTCAGTAGTGTTTGAGAGTTTATAATACTATAAAGCTATAGAACCGCCAGCTGCCTATACCATTATAAAGCTATATAAACCTCTCAAAAGAAGGAGATAATACTGAAGCTGCAAAATCTAGTATCTATATAGGGAAGATTATAAAGTTTAAAGTTATTATATTTACTGAATACGCTTCTATAAGTAATAAAAATAATAGCAGTCATTAGCTTCTCAGTAGTTATTATTAGGAAGTTACCTTATTTCAAACTAAAATTAATTACAGTTATTAGTATCATAATAGTGACAATCTATAAAGGGTTAGTATGCAGTTCAGAAAGCTTCTAGCGAGATCCTAGAGTAGAGAAAGTCTAAAGTATCTAAGTGATAAATAACTACCACAATCCTTTTGCTTTATATAGACCTTAAGCATAGAGTTTCGCAATCGCTTCTTCTGACGATATAAACCTTGCTAATCTGCAGTATAATGTTGACAGTTAGGTCAACACTGATCAGTGTTAGTTTACCCATTAGGGGTAAATAATGTATGCTGCACATGGTCTTTATAGTGTGGATACAAACTGTTCTAGTAATCGTTATTATTATTCCTAGGTTACGTGGCTGGAGGCCATATACATAGAAGGGCTTATATAGCCGTATAGCTACGTAGCCAGTGTGGCTACGTAGCCTGTACGGCCATACGGGCCGACTATTTACCTGATGTGGCTATGGTATGGTGGGCCACGAGGTGGCCAAGCAGCCATGACGGTTGAACCGAATGGTTGAACCGACAATAACTTTATTATAATAAATGCCCGCTAATTAGGCATCCGCAATAATATTAAGAATAATAATACCCCAGAATATAGCCTCCGAAAATATAGCCTCTAAAAATACACTCTCTAAAGATATACTTTCCGAAAATATATTCTCCACCGGCAAGCATATAGTAACCTCTATATTAGCTATATTTATACTAGCTGTATTAACGTGAGTAGCTGAAATAAGTAATATAGCTGCCAGTAGCTTAAGTAATATAGCCAGTAATATAGTAATAGTAACTATAATGATATTTATATACCTCCCTAAATAACAGTCTTTATTTATTGAGGTTATAATAAACTAAATATCTAACAGCATACTGTTAGTAAGCCTATATTATTAATAGCCTCCTTAGTAGCCTATAAATATCGAAATTACTTAAAACCTTCTAGCTACTTCTGCAGCCTCCTTTATAAGGATACTATTCTATATAAAATTAAGAATTAGCTAATAGTAATTTAAGATAGCTATACTTTATAGCTAGAAATCTTAAAAGTATAAAAGATTTAGTATGCTATAATTAAACTGTTATATAGCCTATAGATTTAGTGGTGTAACTATCGGTATATACTTTCGCCAGACCCTTAATAGGCTAATTTTGCAGTATTTTCTTGCCACTTATTAATTAACTCTATCTTATAAGAATTATATTTCTATAGTATACTCTATATACTTTAGCATATAGGCTAATTACTACTAAAATTTTATACTAAATAATTAGTAATTTACTGTAAGGATATAACTAACTAGCGCTACGTAGTGCGTCCGGCAACCCACCAGCTAGGCACTAGAAAGGTTTTTACTTAAAGGATCCTAATTTGGATTCTTTAAGTAATAGTCTATATAGTAATATAGATCCTACTTAAATATTTAAACTTTTTCTAATGAAGATTTTTAGTTATACTCTTATAATTCTATTACTTCTACTTAACTTTTAAGTAACTAGCGTAAGTAAGAATATTAAGTAATAATTAATAATATAAAGAATATACAGCTTATAGGCGTAAAGCTAGTATAAATCTTAATAAACTTTACTAATTAATATGTAACCTAGTGGATATATATAGTAAGACTGCTAGTATCTTACTATATTATAGTAAGGAATTAGGTAATAGCAGTAGGTAAATATTTACTTCTAAGGAGGATATTTTCTATATAAAAGAAGTTTTATTTTCTTCCTCTAATAAAATTAGGTTTAGCGTTAATATAAGCTCTTGGAGGCTATATACTGAGGCTAAAGATAAGTTAGAAATAAACTTACTGAATAGCTTTATATAGGAAGTATTTTAAGGTGTAAAGTATATACCTTCTAGGTTTAAGTAAGGAAGTATGTCTCTCTTAATATTAATCTGTAGGAATAAGTAGTTATTATATCCTCTGTAATTTATTTATATATTTAATAAATAGTTATAATTATTATTTTAATTAGAGTTAGGCGTTATAGGCGTAATAGGTAAGATACTTAAAACTATATAGTTACTTAGAAGTAAATATAAAAATAATAGGAAGTCTATAAGGATTAGACTGCTGTATTTATATAATAGTTTACTAAGTATTTATTAGTATCTAGACCTCCTAGGAATTAGGAAAAGCTATTTATATATAATTATAAAATAATAGAGGAGGAATTTATAGTTAAATAAGTTAATAACTAGATTATAGTTCTTAAGAATAGCTATTAGATTTAGCTTGGCAGTATTATGGATTAATATATTTAATAGATATTAATAAAATTTACGTTATAGCTTTAGATAGAATAGCGAAACTATAGAGTAGGTCTAGAGGATAAGTTTATATAAGCTAACTTTATTATATTTATTTACTAATAGTATATGTTACAGGCTATGTCTGGATGTCCGGCTAGGGCTGTGCCTAGGTATCTGAAGCTAACCCCCTCGTCTGGGTGGGGCCCTAGTGGGCCCTATATAGCATTATATATACAGACTTTTCTACGTATCCGTGAAGGCTTCTTTTTTACTCTTTAGTTCTAAATAAATAATATTTTGTGTTACCTTCTAGTTAAATAAGCTTAAGTCCAGTTTTTTATATATTTAGAATTTAGTTTTATTTACTATATAGATAATGCTGGGTAGAGTGCAGCTCCCTACTGGTTAAGTATATAATCTAGTTAAGTGTAGCTTCTAGGATATAATACTGTATAATAGGTAACTAATATAAAGAATAATAGAGAATATTAGAGTTTCCTAGAATATCTTTATAGGTAGTAATCCCGTGAGTAAACTATTTTAGTAGTAGTTATAGTATATTTTAAGCTTTCTCTACTAGAGGATTAATAAGCGTTTATATAAGTTAGCGAAATAAGATATTATAGTAGGTAGTAATTTCTAGGTAGTTACTATAATAGATACCTCTAGTCTATATTAGGATACTCTAGTAACCTCTAGAATAATATCTATTAGGATAATAGCTTTTAAGGTTAATAATATTACTATACTCCTATTAGTAGCTAACTACTAGAGGAAGCTTCTTCTCCTACCTCTGAAGTTTTTAGGTAAGTAGAAGGAATACTAAGTATAAACCTAATAGATAAAAGTTAAACCTAAGATTAACTACTATTTCTTTAATAGTAATTAGGAATATTAGTATCTAATTTATTTTTATTTAGATTTTAGTTTTTAGTAAGTAGTTGAAATTTTCTATATAGTGAGAGAGCTAGAGAATTTTTATAATCTAAATAATTTTATAGGTTATCTAGATAGAATCTATCTAGATTCTAATAGTTAGTTTTATATTATTATCTAACTATAGAATTTTAGATAGAAGGAAAATAAATATTTAACTATTTTTCTATCCTAATTTAAAAAGATTCTAGCTGATACTGGAGGGTATATATAGCTGGATATAGTTTAGATCTCTCTACTAGAGGCTACTTTACTTCCCCACTTTAAGAAACTACTTATTATAATTAACTTTCCTATAGAATATAGATTTTGATTATCTAAAGTTTAAAATGTAGCTTAGAAGCTTGAATATATAAAAAGGTTATTAGTATACTACTAGCTATCTTACTGGAGATCTGCTACTTATAATATAGAGAGTGACGTTATAATAACTAAAGTAGTTAAGAAGTAATAATAATATTGAAATTTTAATAGTTTCTCTTCTACTTCTAAGGAATACTCTAAGGATTATTAGGATACTTACTGATATTTTAAGTATAGTAAGAAAAGTTATATCTATAGGAACTATAAAGCCTGAGAGTATAAGAAAACTAGCGTAAAGGTTATAAAAACTATAGTTACTCTAGATTATACTGAGGATAACTAGGGGAATAATACTACTCTATTTAGTAATAGTAAGGATTAAGGAAAAAAGTAACTTTAGAGTGAAGTTAGGCTCTAAAGCTAACTAAGGTAGAAATAATAAGATAGGGGAAATAATAGGAAAAGGAATAAGTAAGTAACTAGTAGTTAGTTATTATTTAAGTTAGAATGAATAGAAGTTACTTTATTAATATACTTATTAATATAGATTATAATATTTATATTATTATTAATATTTTCTTTATAAAGAAATTTTATTTCCTATTAGTTAATAAGTTAAAGAGATAGATAAGGAGATATATTACTAAGCTGTCACTTAGTAATATCCAGAGGGTAGCTATTCTGATTTTAGAAGTTAGTAGTTATATATAGAAGATCTATATTTATATTATAGAGAGTCTATAATTATTTTTATATTTTAGGTGACTATAAATAGAAGATAATTATATTATCTATAATACTAAAGCCTAATAGATAATATATAGGAAGAATAATATAATAGTATATTTAGAATATTAGGATAAGTTAGTATAGCTTAAAGAGATCTAATTAACTTAGCTACTTAATACTAATTTATTTATATTTATCTATTAGTATATTATATAGTATACTAGTAAGATACTAAGTTTCTACTAAGTTATATCTATCAGTCTGGTAAATATTAAGAAAGTATTAACTCTAAAAGTAGAAGTAAATCTAAAAGATTATATCCTTATAAATATCTTAAAGGAATTTCTAGATTTTTTTTATTTAGATTTAGTATATTAGTTACCCCCCAGTTAATTAGGAATAGACTATTATATCCTATTAATTTCTAATAATAAGGAATAGAAACTAGATCTCCTATAGGGATCCCTCTATAATATATTACAGAAGGAGCTTCTAGTATTTAAGAAAACCCTAGAGGATTTACTTAATAAGGAATTTATTAAAATAAGTAACTTCTCTACTAGTAT
>MASP02000711.1:0-79797 GCA_001693025.2 Colletotrichum lindemuthianum | reverse complement strand
TAGAATATTCCACGGAATATTCAGCCTGTAGGTACAGTACTACTATAGGGTAAACACCTATAGCCTAGTATTTCAACACTATTATATTCTACTAATTTCTAATAATAAAGAGTAGAAACCCAAGTTTCCATTAATATTTCTCTATAGTATAATATTATAAAAGATAATTCTAATACTTAAGAAAGCCCTATAGAACTTACTTAATAAAGTATTTATCAAAGTAAGTTACTTCTTTACTAATATCCTGATTTTCTTTATAAGAGAATTAGATAGAGGAATATATTTCTACATAAGTTATAAAGCTTTTAATATAATTATAAAGAAGAACTATTTCTTCCTTCCTCTTATATTAGGAATCCTCCAGAGGATTATTATAACGTATTAATATATTAAACTTGGTATTATTATTATAGTCTATAAAATTGAAATACATAAAGTAAACTAGAAAATAATGACCTTTTGGATATATTATAGCTTCTTTAAATAGATAGTATATTTCTTTAGGTTTACTGATAGCTTCACTATACTCTAATAATATATTAATAGATATCTTTAGTAGTTTCTGGATCGTTTAATTATAATATATATTTATAATATTCTAATTTATATAAATAGTGTATAATTAAGATATAAGGAAATATCTTATTAAGCACTTAGTAAGCTTACTAATAAAATAAAGTTAAACTCTAAAAAATATTCTCTATTATAATAACTAAGTATATTAGGTTTATTATTTTAGCTAAATAGAATCTCTTATATTACCTAAAGAAGTTAGAAGTAATTACTAATTAGCTACCCCCTAGGTTACTAAAAGATATTTATAGTTTCCTCAAATTTGGAAATTACTATAAGGTTTTTATATTATAGTATAATATTATTATAAAGCTTCTAAATTATCTGATTTAGAAGTATACTTTCTTTAACTGGAAACTGAAGTAGCAGGAGGCTTTCTGTATATTCAAATATCTTTTTATTATAAGACTAATTCAATAGATATTAAACCGTAATATCTTAATTATAATAGAAACTAATTGTTCTGGATTCATTCTAGGTAATATATTAATCCAGAATGATAAGGCTAGAGTAAGATATTTAGCAGCTTTCTACTTCTAATATTTAACCTCTACTAAATATAACTACCTAGTATATAATAAGAAACTTCTTATAATATTAACTTACTTATAGAAATAGAGAGTAAAGTTAAATAAATACCAGAAAGTTTGAGATTATTATAAGTTATAAGATTCTTAAATATTCTATAAAGAAGTAATAGCTTACAGAAAAATAAAGTAGGTAAATGGAGAAGTTATTTTAATATAACTTCTACCTTGGATATTATCTGGATATATAAGTAGTAGTCTTTAATATCCTCTTTGGAAAGAAATAGAATATTTCTAAGGGGTAAAATAATAGGAAATAGTAGAAATAAATAATATAAGTAATTCCAAATAATATTCTTTCCGTTAGGCTTCAGGTAAAATATATTAGTATTACTAATATCTAGATTTTTAAGAAAAGATTAAATCTCCAAGAAATATAGAATTATATAACTAAACGAAATCTTTCTACTAATAGGGTTTTATAGTTATTTAATAGGTAAAATATAGCTTACTTTCTAACCTAGATATTAAAATATAAATTACTAAATATATACTTTGTGAGAATAGCTACAGTATCTATTCTGCCGTATAGCTATTCTAGCTTATATAAAGCCTAATTAGCCTATTTATATATATTTAAGCATTCCATTCTAGTTTAAATAGATTATACCTTTCAATAATCTATATTCAGACTATATACTATACTATTTATTTATTATAGTTATAAGTCCAGATTTATTTAATTATCTCCTGAACTTCTATTAATTATTATAGTATAAAGAAATAAATACCTTTCCAGATTTATTGTAACTATTTTTATATAGAATTTTTAACTGCTAGTAACCTTAATATTGAAATTAAGCTATCTAACAATATTAATTTCAACTAATAGCATATTACGTTTCAATTCTATATAATCAGCTGAAATATTTAGAAGTATCTTAATTTAGATATTATACTAACTATTAATATTATGAAACTATATAATCTACTAAGTTTTAATATTTAGCTGTTTATAGAAAATACTAATTAAGAAAGTAAAGACTTAGATTTATATATAATTAAGATTATAGATATTTTTAACAGCTATTTTATAAATCTTAAGCTTTAAGTAATTTAAGAATCTAACTAGAAGAATATTAAGAAATACTATAATATATTTAAATACAGATAAATATAACTATTAATAATAGGTTTCTTATATTAGCTTAATAAAGCTTCTTAATAATAATAATATATGTTTTTAAATACTCCTTAACGTTTTGAAATACTAATATATTCAGAATAAGTTAGTTATATAATAAAGAGTCTAAATAGCATATAACAAAATTCTAGAAAAAGTTAACTTAAATATCTTTACTTCAGCTTAGTATAATAAGTAGTATATAATCTACCTTTTAGTAATTATATTTAATACTCCTAAGATTAAGAATATACTTATAGTTAAAAAGTAGCTTTAAGTATTTAGCTACTATATTATACCTAGTTAGGCTTCTGAATATTACTAGAAGGTAATTAAAAATAAGATTCTTAATCTACTAATTATTATTCTAACTTAATATAGAGAGACTTTTACCTCCCTAATATATATTAATAAAAGTTTAGCTAAAAGCTAAGCTAAGATACTATATATATTAGTTACTCTTACAGAAAGATTAGATAATATAACTTCATTAAAACTGAAGTATTTATATAACTGAAGATAGTATTTATATCTATCTGAAAATTATAAATATATTAAATATACTATTACTAGTACTGACAGTTAATTTCTAAATATTTATATATTATTTACTACTTAAAGTATAGGAATTAACAGAAGTAATAATTTTAAACTATATAAGTTCCACTAAAAGCTAGTTAAAAAAGAATAATTTAATAATAAAAGTTATATAGCTAAGGCTAAAAAGCTATTCGTAGATTATTATAAAGCTAAAGTAACTTCCTTAAGTGGTAAATCTAGTAAAAGTAGTTAATATTCCTTAAGCTTAATATATATTAATATTAATTCCTTTCTTTAAAAACAGTTAAACATTAATATACCTCTAGGTATTTTTTCTACTATGTAAAAATCTTACTTACTTTCAGTAAGTATAGTTTTTAATAGTTATGAAGTAGTTTATATTAATAACTTTATAATATTATTTAAAGAGACATCTTTTAAGTTAAATTAGGAAATAGAAATAGTTTAGTATAGTTTAGCTAATTTCCTAACTGTTAGATAAGGTAAATATATAATTTGGAATATTCTTCATAATCTAAAGGGGAAAAATATACTAAATTTAATATTAAATTATATTATCTATATGAAAGATTTTTATACTAATATTATTTTAGAAACTCTATTTCTTAAGAAAATTAAAATTTAGTATACAGAATTTCACTATATATTTAGATATAGGCTACTTAATTACTCTATTATAATAAAATAGTTACTTAGAAAGTATAACCTTATCTTTCTTAAATATCAGTTACTTTTTAACTACTTAATAGTCTATTTAAATATTTTTAGTATAATCTTATAGTTACTTTATATTTTATTATTTTAGTTTTGATTTCTAGTATTTCTGCTAGATAATAAATCTAATAATACTCTAACTTAGTATCTTTATATAAGCTACCTTAACTTTAATATTTTGAAGTATTTAGTATTTGATATTTAGGACGTAAAAATTAGAAACTTAAGATAATTAAACTATTTACACTATATAGAAGCTTATTCTTAATAAGTTATTTCTAAATAATTATCTAAATTATATTTAGTTTACCTATCTTATTAAATTATCTGGAATTTATTTAACTTTCTTAGAATATATATAGGTAACTTCTTGATACTTATTATTAAGGATAAATTCTTAAACTTACTTTTTATATTTATTTTTATAGATAAAACTTATAACTTAGTTTTTTAAGTAATTATAATATTTGAAAGATAACTTAGGTATATGAGAGATTCCTTTATTTATAAGATTTATCAGAATATTAAGTAAGTTAGAATAGTAATTAATAGAAGAATAGATTATTAAACTTAAGCAAAAAAGTAAGATATTAATTTTAAGCTATTTTTATTCTAAATAAAAGAACTAGTGCAAGTAGGTAAGTATATAGAAAAAGAACTTATTACCTAAAATATTAAAGGATAAGAAGTTACAGAATTACTATCTAAACTATAGGTAAAAGTAATTTAAGCGGCAGTAGTATTATATAATATATTTCTAAATACTTAGAATAATTAGAAATTACTATATAAAGTTAAGAAATCTAATTTAGATAGTATTTTTATTAGTGGGTTTCAGAATATACTTCAAACCTATATTAAAACTTATGCTTCTATAAGGAATAAATTTATATCTATAGATATTAAATATACTTACTTAAGAAATATTATATATAAGATATTTTAAAAGGATTATATAAGGTTAAACTAGGGAAATATATTAGATATCTAGTAGAATATATTGTAAATGCCTATAATCTTTATAGAATTTAGATTTCCTACCTTTATAAGGTGATTATTATCTAGAATATTAAATTTAATAAGAAAGGATTCTACTTAAAATAAAATTTATATAAAGTATTTACTAAAGAGATTATAAAATCCCTACTTAAGCTAATTACTAAGAAGAAAGAAAATTTCATTTTTAAGATATTTAGAAAGTTTAAACTAAAGAAAATGCCTAATAAAAAATTCTTTCTTCCACTAGTAGTTCCAGTAGCACTAAAGGTAACCTAAAAGATTAAGTTAAATTCTAACTTAATTTTAAAAACTAATAAGAGAGATTTAATAATATCTAAACTAACTTCTCAATTAATAGCATTAATATAGATATCTGAAAATTAGAATTTAGAAAGTATACTAATAGCTAGAAAACTAAATAATATACTTAAAATATAAAGTTTAGTTAGCTAAAAGAATAAATCTACTTTAAACTAAAAAGCTAAAAGTAATTATATTAGGATTCTAATTTAGCTAATTTAGGGTAAACTAAAATATAACTTTCAACCTCAGAATTCTAAAGTTTTAATAATCTAGACGTTAGGCTAATAACATAGAAGAAAATGATAATAGTAACTTAAATCTGAGATCAATATTAATTTAGTTACTTTATTTAGTTACCTTTACTCTGTATCTGTAGTGGTATCTAAGCTCTTTACCCTATATATAGTTCTAACTGTAAAATTTACCTAGTAACAGTATTTATACTAATACTAGCTTACAACTAGTTTAAATAGTAATAAAATTACTTATTATTATAGATAATTATACCTCCAGTAATAATATTCAACCTTATAGTGGAGGAAGACCTTATAGTAATAATTAGCAAAAGCCTCAGTAAGGCTAAAGCTTAATATATATAGCTAAAAGTAACTACTAAGGTTATAGAGTAAAGAATCTTTATAAACCTCTTAAAGATAGGATAAAATAAAAGGTTTGTGAAAGCTAAATATTCTATAATCTATTACTCTTCTATATCTTTTATAATAAAACTGGAATTTCCTTTAAATCTATATAGCTACCTATAACTAGGGGGATATAATAGTAAGTACTAAATATTCTATTATAACTTCTATAATTAAAGAAATTAATATCTCTTAATAAGTCTAAATAATATTATAAATACTAATATTAATAGGTAGACTCTAGATATTTAGAAATAAAATATCTAGATATCTTATAATTTACTATATAAAGCTAATTATTTTGGAGACTAGTTATTAATGAGATAGTATCCTAATATTAATATATTATATTAGTTAGGAGATATTTGAGAGTATTATAATATTATAATTACTAGAGTTTTAACTACTATGTAGTTATACTAGAAATATTTATATTTATATTAGTATTATTTATATATTAACTATATTTAACCTATTTAATATATTAAGATTATTTACTAATAAGAGTAAACTAAATCTTACTATACTTATATAGAGATTATGAGTTATCTTATATTAGTAGTGGAGAACTTTTATCTTAGTAATAGAGAACTTTTATATTAAGGATATAAATTTTCATCAGGAAGATGAGGATATTAAGGTTACGGATATTAAGTTTATAATCTGTGTTTAAATAGAGTAGCTGTAGTTAGTAGTAATTAAATCTCTCGAGATATTTAAATTATATATAGTATGAGGCTATAAGGGCGTAAGGTTAATACAGAAGAAGTTATTAGTTATTTATTATTAAAAAAGTTAATATGGAGTAGCTATACTAGCTGCTATAGCTACAAGGGGTTTAACCCTAAATTAACTTAAAGCTAGCTATAGTAGTTAGCGGGAGGGTAGGAAAGCTAAAATTATACTTCAGGGGGTAATATATCTACTAATAGTTACAATAGAGAGTAAGCTATCAGCTCCTCCTGAGATTAATATTAATAACTATATAATATTCTTAAAAGAATATAATAGTAATATCTTATATCTTACAGAATATAAATAGAATAGTTTTACTAATATCTATCTACCTAATTAGCAGTAGAAATTTAATAGTAATAATTTTAACTTTTTAATAGTTTTCCTTATTATTTGAAATAAAACTCTAAAAAAGGAATCTAACTATATATATTTAAGTATATTTTAACTAACTACTAATATCTTCTAAGATATAGAAGAATATTACTAACTTACTAGAATTCCTCTAAATATTCTTTTTTAAAGTTGTAAAAGCTAAAATTATAAAGTTAAAGAAAAAGAATATCTAGTAAGAAATAAATTACCAGAATATAAAGTTCAAGTTTCTGTTTTTAAAGTGGATTTTTATTTATAAGATAGATACTAATAGTTTATTAGAATAATATAAGGTAAGAACGTATATATATAGAAATATATAACTAGTTAATTTACTGTAAACTATATATATAGTAATACTAGCTACTTAAACTTTTTAAGTAGCTATAGTAGTTACAGTATAATTTAACCTTAAAGTTTTTTAGTTTAATATTATTAATATATTTCTTAACACTATAAGGAATCTAAATAAGCTTCTAATTATAGTTAAACTACCAGATAGATTTAAGGTTACAGGAAGGTATATAAAGCTTAAATCAGCTTTTTATAGACTTTAAGATATATTCCTTCTATAGTATAAAGCTTTCTATACTATACTGAAATCTCTGGAACTTATTCCTTACCTAGAGGAACTTTATGTATTTAAAAACTAGAGTTTAACTATCTTTATCCTCTTTTATATAAATAATATTCTTCTTTTATATTATAAAGTAGCCGAAAAGAAACTATTTAAAATTATTAATAGAATAAAGTAAGTTTATAAACTTAAGAAATAAAATCTAGTAGAGTATTTTCTGGAAGTTTAGATAGTTAGAGATTATAAGTATTAAAAGATTTACTTAATTTACAATATATATATTACTAAAATTACTTAATATTTCAATTTTAAATATAAATTAATACTAATAACACTATTTCCAATAGTACTTTTTATTATAAATTTAGATTAAATAATACTAAAAAGATTTATATATATTAGACTAAGGTTAGTTTAATTCTCTATATATTAATTATAATATAACTAAATATTTTATATATTTACTCTCTCTTATTAAGATACCTTATAAATCCTTCTTAAATATACTAAGATACTATAGATTATATAATTTAGTATCTTTATATAATAATATTTCTAGTATTTTAATTTGGAAGCTTAGGGAATATAGATAAGATATCTTAAATACTTTTAATTACTAGATATACTTCTTTTGTAAATAACAAAAATACTTAAAGATTAAATTATAACTATATTATTACTTTATTTAGAGAACTAATTTAATAGAAAGCTACTTAATGAAATATTATTATAATATTAACTACTAAGGTAGAATGTTTAATCTTAAATATATTTTAGAAGAGACTATAATTTTGAAAAAACTATTTTAAGATATTTAGTTATTTTTACTCTATATCTATAGTAGTACTTAAGCTCTTCACTCTATATATAGTTCTAACTATAGAATTTACCTAGAAACAGTATTTATACTAATACTAGCTTATAACTAATTTAAATAGTAATAAAATTACCTATTATTATAGATAATTATACTCCCGATTATAATATTCAACCTTATAGTAGAGGAAGACCTTATAGTAACGATCAGTGAGAGCCTTAGTGAGGCTAGAGCTTAATATATATAGCTAAAAGTAACTACTAAGATTATAAGGTTGAGAACCTTTATAAACCTCTTAAAGATAGAATAAAACAAAAGGCTGAAAGCTAAATATTCTATAATCTATCGTTCTTCTATATCTAAACTATCCTCAGTATTACTTTTATAATAAAACTAGAATTCCCCTTAAGTCTATATAGCTACCTATAATTAGAGTAATATAATAATAAGTTCTAAATATTCTTTTACAATCTTTATAATAGGAGATATTAATATCTCCTAAAGAGTCTAAATAATATTATAAATATTAATATTAATCAATAGACTCTAGATATTCAGAAGGAAATTATCTAGTTATTCTATAATCTACTATATTAAGTTAATAATTTTAGAAATTAGTTATTAATTAGATAGTATTCTAATATTAATATATTATACTAGTTACTAGATACTTTAGAATATTATAATATTATAATTACTAGAGTTTTAGATACTATATAGTTATACAAAAAATATCTATATTTATACTAATATTATTTATATATTAATATACTTAATATATTAAGATCGTTCACTAATAAGAGCAAGCTAAGTCCCACTATATTTATATAGAGATTATAAGCTAACTTATATTAGTAGTAGAGAATTTTTATATTAATAGTAGAAAGTTTTTATATTAGAAGTGTAAAGTTTTATCTTAGAAGTAAATAGAGTACAGTCTGGAGGATATTAAGATTGTAGATATAGAAGTTATAATAAGTATTTAAACAGAGTAGCTATAGTGAGTAGTAATTAAATCTCTTAAGATATTTAAATTATATATAGATAGTGTGAGGGCGTGAGGATATAAGGACATAAAGGTATAAAGGCGTGAAGTTAATATAGAAGGAGTTATTAGCTATTTATTATCGAAAAGGTTAATATAGGGCGGATATACTAGCTACTATAACTATAAGAGATTCAGACCTAGATTAACTTAAAGTTAGTTGCAGCAGTTAGCGGGGGGTGGGAGGGCTGAAGTTATACTTCAGGAGGTAATATATCTACTAATAGTCGCAATAGAGAGTAAGCTATTAGCTCCTCCCCTATTTTAAGATATAAAGTTAAACCTTAAAGATATTTAGAGAGTCTATTATAATAACCACTAGACTGTCAGACTGATAGTTTTAAATAGTAAGTATCTATTTACTAAACTTTAATATATAGATATTAAATAAATATAACTATATTAAAAATACTTAAAGGAAAGTTTTAAGGTTATCTATATACCTATAGATATAATACTAACTGATAAACTTATAAAATACTTGACTTAAGTAAAGTTTAAATAATTTGAAGTATTTCTTAATTTAATAAATCTTGAATTAATACTATTAGAATTACCTAAATTAGACTACCTAGTTTTCTAAAAGCTAGAATTTAAATAATAATAAATGTAATTTTGATTGTTAGAGGAAAGCTTTAGTAGTATTAATATAGAGTATAAGCAAACAGTGGAATTTATTTACTTTATTTTGGGGAATAAAAGCTTTTAATTAAATTTATATCTAACTTAAGAGAGACTATTTGAACTTATTACTCTGGAATGAAGCCTAAGCTGTAACTACTAGTATATAGAAATTAGGCTGAGATTATATTAAAAATATATTAAACTTTACTGAAACTAAATTGAAACTTAACGGCCCTAACCTAAAGTAGGAAAAGGTTTACCGGAACTAAAAGTTAAAATATTATAATAACTTCTAAAGTTATTAGTAACTAACTGAGGAATAGAATTCTAGCTAAAAGGTAATATAGTTATACTTATTATTAGATAAGCTTAGGTAATAATAGGTAGTTAAATAGGCAGTAAGATAATTAGTATTTTAGTAATAGCTTACTTTAGAATAATTAGTATTTAAATAGTAAAGTTAGTACTATTTTTATTCTTAAGAAAAGGTATCTTAAAATTCTTCTGCTAACTTAAATTTAACTTAAGTTAAACTATTATCCTTACGCTACTAACTTATTTATTTTTAGTTTATAAAAATTAGCTTTAGATCTGTAATTTACGCTCAATTACTTATAGAATTATTATTAGGTATTTTAATAACCTTAATAAATCTTTTAAATACTTCATATATTTACTTAGATATTAGAATATAGGTTTTTTAAAAACTATTAATATACTAATAGTATCTTTTTAAAGATATATTAGTATCTTAAACTTTATTAGTATAATAATAATAGCTGCAATTAAGAATAGAGGTTAAAATATAAATAGTATAGGGAATAGCTTAGAGAGGTTAAGTCTCTTTAATAACTTTAATTTTAGCTAATTAGATTTTATATTTCATTAAAAGCTTATATTTTAATCTATTCTTTCTGATAGATATAACCTTCTTAAAATTAGTAAACTTATTAGGGTTAGTTAACTAATATTTAATATTCTTAAGTTAGTATTTTAGATTCTTAATTTTAGAAGATATTTTATAATTTTTAATTTAAGTGGACTTTCTTACAGATATTAGTATATTTTTATAATATTTCCTGGGGTATTTAATAATCTCTTTAACTTTATTCTCTTTCTCTTCTTTAGGTTATTTAACTACCTTATTAATATTCTCTTTAATAGATTTAAATTTCTTATTGTTATTCTTAACTAATAAATTATCTATAAGATTATCTTCCTTATTATTAGTAGAAGGAATAATAATCTATATTTTCTTAGGATAACTATAGTAATACTTAATAATAGTGGAAATAGCTAATTTCTTAACTAAGGTAGCTAACTTAAAAATAATAATATCCTTAATATTACTGAATTTAGATATATTAGGTAATTTAGATATAGAAAAATTAGGTGAAGATTTTTGGAGATTAGAAAACGTAGTAAAATATATTTTAATAAAGGCTTTTAGTTAGAGAATCTTAATTTCAGACTATTACTTAATAGTAAAATATATTTTAAAGGAATATAAATACTTTATATTACTAACCTACTTTTAAATTATATAAATAAAGTAAATTTTAATAACATTTATAAGTTCAATAATAAAGTTGACTATTATATCTATAAGAAATAAAAAGTTAATATTAGTAAACTAATAAATAAACTAAGTAGTTACTAAATATAATATACTTCCTTAAGAGAATAAACAATAGATTCTTAAGTTTCGAATATATTATTAGAAGTAAGAAAATAATAAAAATAATAAGAAATACTTATTATAAGGTTAAGTTCTCTTTATTAAAACAACTTAAGTTTAGAGTTAGAAAGTATCTTCTTTAATAAAGGAATTTATTAAGTAAAAATAGGAATAGGCTAATTAAAAACTATAGTATCCATATTAAGATATAATAGAATTTAACTATTAACCTTAGTAATAGTATTATAAGTTACTTCAGTCTAAATTAAGCATTAGTAATAGTTAAAATAATTTATATAAAATGATATATAAAATCTATAATAGTAACATTTATAGCTAATAAGTATAAAAATAGTTAAAGTTATTAATTAAAAAAAAAGAAAACTTAATAAGTATAAATATAGCTAAAGCTTATAATACTTATAAACCTAAAATTATAAACTTTCGGAAGAAACTAATAGGTTACTTTTGCTAAATATTAATAATAATTATTTTAAAGATAAATATTTTAATAGATTAGTTGAGAAATGTTATTTCTTTTGTTTTAATATTTAAAAAAATAATTTTTAATATCTATTTATAGTATTTTATCTATTAAATATATTATTTGGAGCTTAAAGTATAAAATTTTATCTGGTGGTTATTCTACTGGGGGGTGTGTAAGAATAGCTATAGTATCTATTCTGCTGTGTGGCTATTCTGGCTTATATAAAGCCTAACCAGCCTATTTATATATATTTAAGCGTTTCATTCTAGTTTAAATAGATTATATCTTTTAATAACGTATATTTAGACTATATATTATGCTTTTTGTTTATTACACACTTAATATACTAAAGTAACTTACCTTTTAAGAGACATGATAAATACTAAATAGCAGAAATAATAAAAGCCTTTTTAATAAACTTAAAACTAAGTTAATATAGAAGTTATATAGCTTTTCTTCTATTAGCTATCTAGAGTAAGATAATATACTAAAGATTATATATTATTAATTCTTCTAGTCTAGATAGTCTTAGATTATCTACTCGCATATATATAATTATAATATATATAGAGGTATTTAAATCTGGAGGTACGTAAAAAAGAAATTCCTTAAGTCCTTATGGGTATCTAACCTATTACACTTTAATCTATTAATTACCTTTACAACTAATCTATCTTCTACAAAAGAATAAGGTAGCTATTACCTCTAGGTTATTATACACTAACTAGGTAAAATGTCTATACTAAAGAAAATAGGAACTATAGAGGTAAAGGTATATATTTAGTAGTTTCTTAGTTACTATTATAAGTCTTTCAGAATACTATACTTTATTATAAGTAATAGAGAATCTCATTAGGTAAATTACTTCTGGAAGAAATTCTGTAGGTTTATAGATATTATATATCTATGAAGTATCAGTTACCACCTATAAATTAATAGAATTACAAAGCAGTATAACTAAGAAGTCTAAATACAATTAAGGATATTTATTTACTAATTTTGTAGTAACTAGGGTAATTTTATACCTATTATATAGTTAGCACTCTATAACTAATAATATAATACTATAAAAACCACCCTTTGTTTATAACGTATAGTTATTATATTAACCTTATATCAGTTACTAAGGAACTTATATTAACATTCAGTAGTAGTAAAGCTACTACCTAATAACTAGTTCAAAGGATATATATAGTAACTATATATATTTATATAGAAATAGCAGCTACTTGGTAGAGATTAGAAACTAAGGCAAAGAAGATCCAATTTCCCATGAATTAATATTAGGTTAACAATAAAGTATAATTATATATTTCTAACTATACGTTACTAAAGCTAAACTAAAAGCTAGCTTAATTATATAATAAGTATATAATAGTAAAAGTCCTCTTACTATACATTATAAAGCTGAATATATGAGAATCTATTGACCTATAGTTCTATATAAATATACTTCAGAGAATTACTATTAATTTCCCACTAAAGTAGGTAGTTATTAATAGCTCGCTACTATAATTCGTACATTATAATAGAAAAGCTAAATAGCTAGTTAAGAATATTCTTGCTATAAGGATATATTGAATAGAAAGAAAATACTATTAGGAGGCTCTTATTAAGTAGAAGAAATATGTAAATTTGATATAGAAGCTAGTTAATACTATGGTAAATATAGCGGTATTGGAGTAATATAAGTTAATATATAGGCAAATTAGAAATAGTAATAATAATTCAGCCTATAGTCTCCAGCTAGATAGCAGCTGGAAAGGAGAGAGATAGTATTATAAACTATATCTAAATATCTAGCTAAAGCTATATCTAGATATTTAAAGCGAACCCACTTATTTAGAAGGGGCTTTAATAGGCTCTATATAGTATTATATATACAGACTTTTCCAGATACTTATTAAGACTTCTCTTTTACTTCTTAACTCTAAATAAATAGTATTTTACACTATCTTCCAGTTAAATAAGCCTAAGTTCAGCCTTTTATAATTTATACCTATCAGCTTAATAAATATAAATACCTCCTTAAAATTGAATTTCAACTTATTATTTATAGAAACTAACAGCTATAAAATAACCGTAAAATCTATATAGCTACTTTAGTAAATGTATATTTTTAAATTCTTATAGTAATTACTAACTACTTTAATTTTAAGTTACTTTAGTATTTAGTTACTTTTACTTTATACCGGTAGTAGTATCTAAGCTCTTCACCCTATATATAATTCCAACTATATAATATATCTGGCAATAGTATTTATGCTAATAATAGCTTATAACTAGTTTAAATAGTAATAAAATTACCTATTATTGTAGATAATTATACCTCTAGTTATAATATTTAACCCTATAGCGGAGGAAGACCTTATAGTAATAATTAGCAAAAGCCTCAGTAAGATATTACTTTAGTATAATATAATTAATATTCTTATTTAAGTAATACTTAATAAGATAGTTTATATAAAGATAGTATCTAGTTATTAAAAACTTAGATATATTTACTATCTGTTAGGTTAACTAAGCACCAATATAGTAAAAGCTATAGCAGTAGGTAACTTACTAGTTACTCCACTTAATTAAACTAATTAAATAAAAGGAATAATTTTACAGATTAATCCTAATAGTATACAGTATATATATATATATACTATAATATAGATTTAGATATAACGAAATAGAAGTATTAGTTATAACCTAATTATAAATACTTAATTTATTACTATATTTACTAGTTATAAATTAATACTAATTAGTAGTTTAACTACTACTAATACTTATTATTACTACTTAACTAAAGATTAGTAAGGAATATCTAAAAAGATAAGATTATAATATCTTCTAAGGAATCTTATAGATAGCTTCTAAGTATAAATAGGTAACTTAAAGCTATTATAATTATATACTATCCTAAGAATATTAATAATAAGCTTATAATAGAAATAGAAGTAAAAATAAACTTATAATAATCTATTTACTTAATATTATTATCGGTAGTACAATAGCTACGGAACTATTAGTGTCAGATTAAGTACTTAAGCCTACGAATAGTTATATTAGTAATATATATTATGTAAGTCTATATCCTTTTAGCTATATAGTTAATTTAATAATTAAGAGTCTTATATACTCTAGGTAGACTATAGGTTCGAATCCTACTTCTATAGGAAGTGAAAATAGATATAGAGATACTCCGTAACGCTATAAAGATACTCTATATATAAGTATAAGTCTACTAGCTAGAATAGAATAAGCTTGACTCTAGCAGCTCTGAGGGGGCGTATCAGATTGGGTACTTAAGCCTACGAATAGTTATATCAGTAACATGTATTGTGTGGGCCCACGTCCTTTTGGCTGTATGGTCAATTTGACAATTAGGGCCCCACGGCATGCCGACTATATGGCGCAGCCTAGTGGCGGAAACTAGCTACTAGTAACAACTAGCTACCAGTTATCACCACCCGCCAGGCAATTAGTAACTAATTACCCAGGGCACCTAGATCTACATACATAGCCCTATAGACTACACACCACAAATATTAATATCTTTAACCCTATTAGTATACTATATATAATAATATATATAATATACCTTCCTCTAGTAAAACTAATACTAATTAGTAGTTAACCTTACTATTACTACTTACTATAGATTAGTAAGATTTATTTAGATAGAAATAGTAATAAAAGATTATTAAGCTTAACTTAAAGTAAGGTTACTAATCTCTTAATTTATTTAGATATTTTTAATTATAACCTCTTACCTTACTTAAAGTAAGATAATATCTTTTTAATAGTTATATTAATATATCTTAACTTTAGTAGCTAAATACCTATCTTCACTGAAGATTAACTTATAGAGGAGATACTAAGAATATCTTATATAAATATATTTATTAAATATCTCTATCATAAAACTTAATAAACTTCTATAATAAAGGAATTTATAATATTCTAAATCTCTCTAAATTTCCTTATATTTCTCTTTTTCTTCCCTATATTCTTCTATTCTCTTTCCTCTCTTTCCTTACCTAACTAATAGATAATCTTCCTTTTTAAAATTAAATTTTACCTATATAATATTAATAAATAAAATTAGTAAACAGTAAAAATAGAATTTTCTATTTTTCTCCTTTCCCTCTCTTTTAATTTATATTTCTTTATAATTTCCTTATAATTAGGAAATAATTAATAAAGTATTTAAGTCAATAGAACGTCTTAGAAAATCTTTTAAAAACCTTAATATAATAAGTAATATAATCTTTTTAGAAGTAAGAATACTAATAAAACTAAAACTTCTTTTTAGTAGTAAGATTTTTAGTAAGTAAAAAGTTTTTAATTCTATTATAAAGTATAATTCTAAGTAAATTAATAACTAAATAGTGTGAATTATAGTAATATATATATATAATTACCTTTTTAGCAGAAATCTTTTAAACTATTTTAAAAATAACTTTAAGAAGTAGCTAGAGGAGATATAAGTTACTATAGATAAATAAATACCTCAGTATTTATAGAATACTCTCCTTATTTATAATGTTAAAATTAATATAAAAAGTAAATAAATCTACTAAATTCTTATAAATTTAGTAAAGTAAAATAAGTTTATTTTATAAACTAAGAAAGAAATTCAAGAAATAATTATAAAGTTATATAACTTTAAGATACTTATTAATAACTGACCAGACTTTCTTAATAATATTACTTTTACCTAATAGATATATTCTATAATCTAGAAGTAATAATAAAAAGCAACCTGTTAAAACCTTATAAAGCTTAATATTTATCCAGCTACTTTAAGAAACTAGTCTTAAGAAGTATCTTAATAAATAGAAAAATCTATAGTTAACCTACTATTATTAGTAATAGATATAACTTCTCAGTAATAAGGATAACTTGAATAATAAAATTTTTAAGATTAATAAAAATAACCTTCTTATAACTAAAGCTAATAATATAAACTTCCTATTTTATTCCCTATCGTATCTTCCCTATATATTAACTTTATAAATAATTACTAAGAAACTAAACCTCTCCCTATTAATATACTAATAGCTAAAAATATAATTAATCTAATAAAGATATATAACTTTAAGATAAAATATAGAAAAGCCTTTTATAATATCTTTAAATTAAAGATTTATATTTTCAGAAATTATCATCTAAAGTTAGATATACTTAACTATATTTAGATTAAAGTCTTTTTAATTATAGTAAAAAACCAGGCTTTTAAATATTATTTTAACTATTTTAGCAATTCCCTTAATTCTATAATATTTTATAATATAGCTTACTATATTAAGAACCACTTTAAAAATAATAAAAGTTAATAGATCTATCTTACTAACTAATATAATATAATATTCAGAAGTATTATTACTAATAACTAAAATAAGATAAGAAAGAAGATATTTAAGATCCTTTTCACTAAGCTGATATATATTTAGAGAATCTTCCCTCTTAAATAATATATTAATTTCCGCTTTTTAAACTACTTTTTAAGTATATATTAAGGAATATTAAAATGCTAATTCGCCTTTTTTAGCTTTACAGTAATATATTAGAAAGTCTGTAACTAATTATAATCTATAGTTAGTATTACCATAAGCCTTCCTTCTATAATATCTTAATATATACTTAAAAATACTTATACTCCTAAGGAATTCTTATTAATTAGCATAAATTAATACTGAATTAACCAGATATATAACTTACCTTAAAGTATTTACTAAGGATATAGATAAAGTAATTAAGGATATTTCTAAATAATATTTAAAGAAGAATATTACTTAATTCCTACTGCTTTATATAGCTAATTTAATAAGAAATATTATATCTATAGTAATTCTAGTTACTAGTTAATAAAATACTTTCTTAATAAAGGAAAAAACTTCTATAACTAATATAAATCTAACTTCTATATAGTAAATATATTAATATCCCCCTATTACTACTTTCTTACTTAATATAAGGAAGTAGAAAGCTTAAATAATAACCTGAGAGGTATTTATAAAACTACTATTAAAAATAATATAATAGCATATTACTTTTAAGACTACTAGCTTAAAAGTTAACCTAAAGTATCTAGTTCTCTAAGTAACTTTTGAAATAACTTTATAACTTCTTACTTTAAAAAATAACCTATATCCCTAAATAATTAAAAGATTATAAAAATCCTCCAGAATTAAGCAGTAACCTATATTCTAATAAAAAAATAATATAACTAAGAAGATTACCACTCTAGTGCTTATATTTATTCTTAAAGAATACTATTTAAATATAGTTTTCTAAGGGATTTTACCTAACTTAAATACTGCTAGCTACCTTACAGTCAGCTACTTCCAGTTTAACATTCCGAAATAAATTATCCTTCCCTCTATTCTCTTAAAAACTTCCAGAGGAAGGTTAATCTCTATTTATTTTAGAAAAAGTAAACCTATAAAGATAAAAGGTATAATTAATATATCTATACTATTTAGTATAATGATATTCTATATAGTTCCTTATAAAACCCTATTTCTATTATATTTTACTAATATAGATCGTCTGGATATTACTTTTAATAATATCCGCAACTAGTTATATTAAAATAAGAAGGTTATTCTCATTATATATAAATAGGAATATCTATAAATATTATTAAATAAGGAGGAGATATTTACTTCCTTATACCTAATAGAGATTAAGATCTAGAGACTCTATTATTACTTTGGATATCTATCTATTATATATCTTTAAGAAGTTTTCTATAAAGCTGAATATTCAGTTAATTAAGAAGCTTTTATAGCTTTTGAAAAATACTGCTACTAATACTAGATATATAATACTACTCCCTCTTAATTTAAGTTTAACCTCTATAATAATATTAACTTTAACTTTAGAGTTATTATTAATATTTTTTACCTTAAAGGTAATTATTTTATTCTCTATATTATTAATATAGCTATAGCTTTTAATATTACTTAATTTCTACCTAATATTTCAGTAAGACTAATATAGAAAATCCTTAAGATATACTAAATTAATATTTATCTAAATTTACCTAATTTTACTTCTACTAATACTAAAATAAACTTTTAATCTGAAAACTTTTATTTAGAAGCTAAAATAATAAACTTAATTATTAGAATTATACCTATTAAGGTCTATAATAATATTAGTAAGGTAGAATATTACTATATATTTCTCTATTATATATACAAGATCTACTACTAAGAATATTTATTATTATTATAAAAGTATTACCTCCAGGCTACTTAAGAGTTAATAAATAAAACTACTAGCCTAAATAATTTTATATTTATACTTCTTATTTCTAGAGTTTACTTCTAGCTTACTAAAGACTCTACTTAATTTCTAAAGATAATTTTATAAATATAGGTGATCTAAAAGGTAACTAAAGCTATCTACTGTAAATATATAAAAAGCATTATTAATATTACTGTAGCTACTTATAATAATCCTAATATATTATAAGTTATAAACTTTCTATTATAGTTTCTTATATATATATAGTAAGAAAAGAAAGAATAATAAGATTCCTTCTACCTACTTACTACTTATAGTAAAATATATATTATTAACCTTCCTTATAGTTCTTAAAAGTTTCACTTAATTATTATAAAAATATGTTATAAAAATAATAATATTTCTTCTTAACTATATATTCTGGTAGAAGTATAGAAATACTTCTAATATAAATATAATAATAATAATATTAATAAAGTTAGAGATTCCTCTTAAGAAGCTTTACTTACCTTGATTTTATTTTTTATTATTCTTAAACCTCTAAATACTCTAAAGATACTAGAAGATAATAGTATTCTTCCTTTTTATATTAAAAGTAATATATTATTATCTTTTAATAAGAATAAATATACTAAATATTAGAGGATAATAAAGTTATTTCTTAAATTCTTAAGAGTTATATTTAACTAGAAATATTTCTCTTAATAAGAAGGTAACTAAAAAGACTAATTTATAGTTTTCCTTATAGTTAAGGAAGAAGTTAACTTAACCCTCTTTAGATTCTTCTGCTAAAAAGAAATTATTACTACTTTTTGCCTTCCCTTTAAAGAGTTAATAAAGAAGGAAGTAGGAAGTATTATTAATAATAATATAGTTAGAATTATCCAGTATAATTTTATTCTCTATAAAAACTATATTATTCTTAAGTTTTAAATTATTAATAAAATTAAAAGTAAGGATAGTAACTAAATATATAAGAAGTTAAAGCTTATAATTTAAGATTTTGGAGATAATAAAAAGCTTATAATTCTTATTTAGTTTTTTATAATTTAGAGAAGTAGCTAAAAATTAATTATAATTATTACCTCTATATTAATAAAGAATAAAAACTTCCTTCTCTAGCTAAAAGATATTATTTAAGTTTATATTTAAGCTAAAATTAAACTTACAAGATATATTATAGCTAAGTTACTAACTTACCCTAAAAATTAATATTCTCCAGAATTTATAATAATAATTATTAAACTACTTTATAACTTAGCTGAAGTTAATATCTACTAGTAGGTAATATATTTAAAATATTATAAAAAATAATTATATATAAAGATATCTATTTATAATACTTACTTCTTGATATTTTAACCTAATAATAAGATATTTAATATAATTAATATATAAACTAATAATATCCTTAGTTTTTCTAATATTATTTTTACTTAATAAAAGGATAAAACACTAGTCAAAACTTCCTTTATAGTAAAATCTAAAATTATCCTTCTAAAGTTAATACTACTAGTATTTAATAGTAATAAACTCTTCCTCTAAGGTGAAAACTTCCTTCTTAAGTAAAAAAACTAAGGCTATAAGTTTATTATTATTAATATTCTTATATATCTTAAGATATTTAAGAAGATCTATATTAAATAATATATATATAAAATATATATTACTTTAATTTACTAGCCTAAAATATTCTTTAATCTTTTATATATAATATAATAATAATAACCTTCTAGTAATAATATCATTATTTTTAATAAGTATATTCAATAGTAAATAGAATACTTAGATTAAAGATTAATCTTTATTTCTCTTAACCTCTCTAAGGTATAACTTTATATTTTTATAAATAGCTTCTTTATTAATAATATTAACTTATAATCTTAACTGGGATTTATAATAATTCTAGACTAAAAGATAACTACTAATAAAGGTAAGTTTATAATCTAAAGTAATTTAGTTTATTGTTTTTTAACTAAAAGTAAAAAAGTAACTAGAAATATACTTATTTTAGAGATTTATATTATAGTTATTAGTATAGACTTTATATATACTATTATTATATTTTCATAAAAAATTATAGTTTATTATAATTTTCCTCCTATTTCTATAATTATCTATACTAACTTATATTCTCTATATAAGTATCTTATAAAATTTAGTATTATAAAAGAGAAGAAGCTTATAATTAATATTATAGCTTTAAGGTAATTATATAAATATTGAGAACTCTATAAAGTATAGTAGATTAACAGTAAGAATAACCTTACTAATATCTTTACTAAAGGATTTCTAAACTATACTCTAGAGAGATTTATTAATATAAATAATATAATAGTTTATATAGAAGAATAAGTTACTTATTTAAAATAAAAGGAGGAAATTTGGAAAGTTATTTAGTTAAAAGATATAGGTTATTTAATTGATTTTATCTTATATATAGAGATATAGTATACTACAGTTAAAAGGTAAAAAAGAAGTTTACTAATATTAGTAGCGTAATAGCTACGGAGCTATTAGGGCCCCACGGCATGCTGACTATATAGTGCAGCCTAGTGGCGGAGACCAGCCACTGGTGACAACTGGCCACCAGTTGTCACCACCCGCCGGGCAATTGGTAACCAATTGCCCAGGGCACCTAGATCTACGTACGTGGCCCCATGGGCTACGCACCACGAATATCAACACCTTCAACCCCATCGGCATACCGTACGTAACAATACGTACAACGTACCTTCCCCTAATGAAACTAACAATTATATTATATTCACTATATAATAAAAGATAATTAAAATTAACGTTAAATTAACATAGTAAATACTAAAATAAAGTAATAAGATTAATATAACTAGAAGGAAGAAACCTATAATAAAACTACTATTTCTTACTATCGCTTTCTAATATCCCATATATATTTAACTATTAAGAAATAAGAAAATATCTTAATAATAGCAGATATAATATATTAGTAACTAAAAATAATATATTAAAAACCCCCCCTTTCTAATATTATATAAAAGAAGTAAAAACATCTTAGTTAATATATTTATACCTATAATATAGCTTACCTAGCGGTTAGAATTTAACTATAATAAAAATAATAATAAAGAAAGGAATCCTAATTTTATATAGTAAGGAAACCTTAGAAATAATTATAAAGATATAATTAATAATATAAACTAATATATAAATATTCTAAATTTGAAATTAGGTAATAGTATTAGCTTATAATCTTTTTCCTCTATATATTCTATATATAACTACAGTAAAGAAGTATTCTAATTAAAACTCCCTAAGAATAATAAATTATTAAACATATTATAACTAATACTGAAACGGAAAGTATTAAGAAACTATTATTTCTTATTCTTACCTATAAATATCTAATAAGTATTTAATAAAGTATTAATCATAATAAGGTAATTATAAGTTAAACTAATAAATACTATAATTAGCATAAGGGGAAGAAACACTAATATTAATAATATTACTATCCACTTAAAACATCCCTATTAGGAGAATCCTTTTAATAAACTATATTCCAAAAGGAAGTAAAAAGAAAAAATATTTATACTAACGGCAGAACTAGAGAAATAAAAAGAGGAGGAAATAATAAGAGATAATATAAGAGGAGGATTATTTTAATTAAAGATAAAGTAATATATCTAACTAGCTAACTACTACAGCTTGTTTTTAAAACCTCACTCTATAATAATAAAGAATTAAGAGACAGTATACTAGATAATATAAACTAATATAACTAATAATATCCTTATACTATTACCTATTATTTCTATCCACTACAGGCAGTATATTTATATAATAAAACACTAAGCTAAGTTAATAATAATCTTAATAATATTACTATTTAATAATAGCTAGTCTTTATCTTCTAAGTAAATTCCTATAAGAATACTACTAAAATATACTAATTTACTACTAATATTACCAGTAAGAAATAGTATCTATTAAATTAATAAAAGTTAGAAATAGAAAGATATTTATAAGGTTTTTTACTAAAACAATATTTACTTAGTAGTTATAATTTATCTAATAAATATATATATCTCTAAAGCTGCAGCTTTTAGAGAAACGCCTGTAATTAAGATATAGTAAAATTATACTAACTATAAATATTCTTTCAGCCTAATATCTTAAATATATCTTCCTTTCTAGACTTTATTAATAGCCTTCGCGAGAATATAATCTATAATAATATTCCTATAGCTGAAATTAATAAGTATAAGAAGGTATTTCTATATATAGAAGTAAGAATACTAGTAGAAATACGCTAAAAAATTATACCTTAATAATAAAGTAAGAACATTAAATTTTAGATAAATACTAGTAGCAGTATTCTTAATAATATCTTTATCTACTACTATATTTACCTATAGAAAAAATAAAATATCTATTTTAATAAAATATAGAAAACATATTATATTAACTTTAAGGAATAGATTCTAAGATATTTCACTAATATAGAAAGAATATTAATATAAATTCTTAAGAACTACTTTATAGGAAGAGGTATATACTTCTTTATAAATAAAAATATAATAAGGAAAAAGCTAATTAAGATCTTTAAGAAGGAAATGCTAATACGATGAACAGCAGAAAGTATTAAAACTAACTAATAAGAATATCTTACCTTTAGATAAGAAATTATAAAAGATTCCAGCTTTATTAATAACCTCCTAGAGGTAGGGGGATTTATTTCTATTAATTAATAACTATCTATACTAAAAAGCATAATAATAAAGTTATCCTCTCTATAATTAATATTATTAATATTAGTAATAAGAGTAATACTAACTATAAGTCTATAACTAATAAAGCTAGATATTTAAATAAATATTAACTTACTAAAAACTAAAAGAATAATAACTAATAAGAAAGAGAAATACCTAACGCTAACTAAATTCCCAAGACTTTATACCTACCTTAGAGAAAAATATTAATTAATACTAAAATACTATATCTTATTTAACTACTCTCACAAGAAAGTTAAGTTATTATTCAGCAAAATATATAAAATCAATAATAAATATACTAAAGAGAAGTATAATATCTTTAAAAACAAAATATAGATATTTATTACTACATATATCAGCTATAATATTAGCTAGAATAAAGCAGAAGAAATATTTAATACTATACTTGTAGAATAAGTATATTTATACTATAAGATATTAATTTTACCAATCTAAAACAACCTCTTAATTATTTAAATAGCTATAATAGTTAGAAATAGGTTTAAGATACCTACAGTCTATTTTAACTACTATGGAAATAGAAAAATATAAGTTTTAAGATTTTTACTAAAAACTATATGTATACTAATATAGTTAAGATATTTAGAGTAATAATAATATAAATTAACCTCCTTTAATATATCTATCTAAATCCATAAGATCTATAGAAGAGAGTTAATAAGAAAATGTATATAACTATATATAAAGTATATAATATAATTAATATACTCTATAATATTATTAATAAAACTAAACTAACTATTAATAGGCTATATAAATAGATAATAGAAATACCTAAAAGTTAGAAGAAATAATTAAAATAAAAAACTAACTATATTATAAATTATAACTAATTTCTTATACACTATATATATTAAATCTAAGGGCAAAACTAACACTTTTACTATCGTTAACCACTCTATCTATAATATATATAGAATAATAATATTACCTTAAAATATTCCCGTAAGAAGATATAAGGTAGAAATATATAAGGTAAATACTAAATATACTTAAAACCAGTAAATAAATATTAGTTAATAAAGTATACCCCAGAAGAGTATAAGGTTACTACTCTGTAATTTAAGGAAGTATTTATTATTAATATTATATTAGTAGAGGAGATTATAATATATCTTAATAATACTAACCCTACAGAGGAGATAATAGAGAAGGTAAAAGATAATATAAATAAGATATTAGAGAATAACTTTATAGCTATCTACTTTATAATACTATATAGCTAGAAGAAAACTGTTAATTTTATATAACTTACAGAACTTCTTCCAAATTATACTTTCTGCTATTTAATAACTACTAATAAATTAGAAACTTTCCTAACTTCATAATATTTAAAAGTTATCTTTAAAAGTATTCTTCTAGATATAAAAGTAGATAGGCTTTCCACTAAAAGTACATAATAACTTAGAGGCCTCCAGAAGATTCTTCCTAATATCTTACTAAACGAAATAGCTTTAAAAATAAATATTAGATTTAGAGATAAATAAGATTTTATAAGTTTCAGTATTACTAGAATATCTATATTCTTTAGAGATATTAACTTTAATATTATACTTAAAGCTATACTATTTCTATTAAGTTTCCCTAATATAAATTACCTCTAAATATATCTCAATAACCTTAATAATAAAATTAAGCAGAAGGAAGTATTATTACTTATAGAGAAATATAATAAATATTTATAATTCTCAATATAAAAGATTCCTATAATAAAGCTATTAACTTCCTTACAGAGATAGAAATATAGTAACTTTATAAAAGAATTAATTACCCTAGTATCTATACGTTAAATAGTATACTTAGAAGAGTAGGCGAAACTATAATAACTAATAAGATTAAGGTAATTATAAAGAACTGCCACTAATACTAAATAAATAGCAGAATACTATATTAGTTTAAATTTAACCTTAAGAATAACTATAAGTGTAATATAGAAATTATTATTAATATTATATATCTTAATAGTAATAAGCCTATCTTATATATAATGAATATCTCTATAGTATTTACAGCTGTAAGATTTATAAAAAATATCTCTATAGAGAAGATATAGTATATTCTGAAAGTATATTAAATTAATATATATTAGAAACCTCCAGATAAAATTATTACTAATATAGAATATAATTTTATAACTAAAAGCTTTAAGAAGGAAACTAATAGTATAGATAGTAAGATTAAAATTATATTAGTTAAAGCCTATAATAATATTAGTAAAATAAAATATTACTATATCTCCTTATAGAGAGTATATAAAAATATTTAAAATAAGGTACTAGAAATTAATAAAGAGAAAATACTATAAAATATAGTTAAAGTAGTTAATAATATTAGTAACCTAAATAATTTTATACTAACTTTACTGGTTTTTAGAGTATATCCATATTTTAACCTAAGATTACTATTATTTCTAGATATTATAAAATAAGTAGTTATTATCTAGAAGATAATAAAAGAAGTATATAAGATCTATACTTAATAGTAAGTTTCTAATATCCTAAGTATATATAATAATTCTTCTACTATTTCAGTTTACTACTTACTTCTCTAATTAGAGATATATATTTATTATAAACACTAAGATTAAATAGAATCTTTTAAACTTATCTTTATTAATAGTAAGATATATATTATAGAGACGGATAGTAAACCTAATATCTTCAAATTAATAATAGTTAAGTTATGCTATTAACTATATACTAAAGAAATAGAAAACTAGAAACTATATAATAACTAACTACTAAATAAATATCTGAGAGAAGAAATATTAATAGTAGTATTAAACAGAAATAAACTAAAGTAGTAAGAGTAATTATATAAACATATAATCTTTATTATAAAAACTAACCTTCTAGATAATACTTACTATAATATTTATCTAATAATAAAGAAGATAGAAGTATTTACTAAAGTTATTAAGTTTGACTAATATAACTTTATTTAAACACTAGGGAAGCTATTTCAGAAATTATATACTATAGAGAGAGAGACTCTACTAACGAAAGATATACTTCACCTTAAGTATTTTAATATCTAGAAATATAATAGTATAAGAATCTTTAGCTTCCACTTTATTAATAAGGTTAAAAGTATTTAGTTACTTTTGCTCTATACTTATAGTAGTATCTAAGCTCTTCACTCTATATATAGTTCTAACTGTGAAATTTACTTAGTAATAGTATTTATATTAATACTAACTTATAACTAGTTTAAATAGTAATAGAATTACTTATTATTATAGATAATTATACCTCTAGTTATAATATTTAACTTTATAGTAGAGAAAGACCTTATAGTAATAATCTATATAGTGATAACTTGAGTAAGGTTAAAGCTTAATATATATAGCTGAAAGTAACTACTAAGATTATAAAGTTAAGAATCTTTATAAACTTCTTAAAGATAGGATAAAATAAAAAGTTTTTAAAAGTTGAATATTCTATAATTTATTACTTTTCTATATTTAAACTATCTTTAGTATATATTTTTATAATAGAATTAGAATTTCCCTTAAATTTATATAACTATCTATAACTAAAGTAATATAATAATAGATTCTAAATACTCTTTTATAACTTCTATAATAAGAGATATTAATATATTCTAAAGAATCTAAGTAATATTATAAGTATTAATATTAATAAGTAAACTCTAGATATTTAGAAGAAAATTATCTAACTATCCTATAATCTGCTATATGAAGCTAATAATTTCAGAGATTAGTTATTAATTAGATAGTATCTTAATATTATAATATTATAATTACTAAAGTTTTAGATATTATATAACTATATTAAAAATATCTATATTTATATTAACACTATTTATATATTAATATACTTAATATATTAAGATTGTTTGCTAATAGAAGTAGACTAAATCTTACTATACTTATATAGAGATTATAAGTTAGTTTATATTAGTAGTAGAGAACTTTTATATTAGTAGCGGAAAACTTTTATATTAGGGGCGTAAAGTTTCATCTTAGGGGTAAGTAGAGTATAGGTTATTATAAAGATATTAAGGTTACAGATATAGAGGTTATAATAAGTATTTAAATAGAGTAGTTATAGTTAGCAGTAATTAAATGTCTTGAGATATTTAAATTATATATAGTATAAAGATATAAGGGCGTGAGGGTGTAAGGGTGTGAGATTAATATAGAAGAAGTTATTAGTTATTTATTATCGAAAAGGTTAACGTAGGGTAAGTATACTAGCTACTGTAGCTGCAAGGGGTTTAAGCCTAGATTAACTTAGAACTAGCTGCAGCAGTTAGCGGGGGTGGGAGGGCTGAAGTTATACTTCAGAGAGTAATATATCCACTAATAGTTACAATAGAGAGCGAGCTATCAGCCCTCCCTAAGGTTAAAAGTATAGATAATATACTATATAAAAAGTTACAGTTAGTTATTAAAAACTTTAATAATTCGAGGAAGACTAATATTCTTATATAATTACTAATAATCTAACAGATTAGCTATTATCTTATATTAGTATTATTAGTAATACTTAAAAAAGTAACTTCTATAGAAGTTTACCTCTAAGATATCGTGTAAGTATATATATAAGTAAGAATAATACTAAATTACGTTATATTAGTAAAGCTACTTATAAGTCTATATAGCTTATACCTAGAGAATACTATTATTATTATAGTTTAACTATTATATAGTCTTATAAAGTTAGGTATCTATTAGTATATAATATACTCTAGCTACTATAAGAACTAACTATAAATAGAAACTTTATTATTTAACTAATACCTTATAATCTCCAGACTTAATAATCTATATTTCAGTATTATAAGTATATAAATAGATAATGTACTTAAACTCTACTTACCTAAGTTTAATAATAAAGAAGAAAAGAAGCTTCAGTAAGCGGAATTTACAGCTAAACTAAAGTTAATACTTATATAATATAAACTCCTTATATTGAATAGAAATATAATTACCTTAAAAAGTAATAATAATATTATCTTTATCTAAAAAGAATAAGGTAAGAAAATTAAACTTATTAATCTTATATCTAAAACTATAAAGATAATATATATGAAATAATAGGTATAAGAAGTATATATAGCCTCTATATACTAACTAGAGGTATACTTTAACCTCTTTATTACAGCCTAATATTAAGATCTAACGCTAGAGAATATTAAGAGACTTAATAAATACCTAATATAGTAAATAGATAATTTCAAAGGAAACCTAATATTTATCCCCACTAATATTAAAATAATAAGGTTATATATATTTATTAATAGATTCTTTATTAATAATAGTAATATAATATTCTAACTTAAATTTATTATTATCTTAAGGATAGAAGATATTAGTGAGGATAATAATATCTTTACATTTAGAGGTAATATTATCTACTTCTTCTCTATTAAGTTAAAGAAAGTTATATATAGTATATTAGTATCTGAGGTTTATAGTTTAACCGCAGAAGTTAATATAAAATATATAATATTAATTACTTTTAAGTAAGTAATTAAATATCTTAAGATATTGATGATATTAATAGTAATCTATGTTAACTTCTACTTCCTCTATAAGTATCTTATTAAACCTAATATAATAAAAGAGAAGTAATCTATAATTAATATTAAAGTATTATAATAATTATATAAAAGAAGGAAGATTTTTAAAATCCAGTAGATTAACAGTAAGAATAATCTTACAGATAATATAATAAAAATATCCAACAACTAAGCACTTAAAGTATTTATTACTATAAATAAAGTAATTATAAGAATGGAAAGATAGGTTATAAAAGCTACAGAAAGTAATAAGAGGAGAATTTAAAAGTAAAAAGAGTAGAGAGAAAGTATTACTACTGGAAGGCCTTAAGGTATTTAAGTAACAGTAATTAAAAGGCGTATTTTTACAAGTAAATGCTACTTGCAGCATTTACGTAATTTTTGGCGTATCCAAAAAGATATACGTAACTAGTAGCTAGATGTTTCTGTATTTTACGTTATTTTTATATTTTACACTATTTTTATATTTTACACTATTTTTATATTTTACACTATTTTTGTATTTTACGCTATTTTTGCATTTTACGCTATTTTTATATTTTACGCTATTTTTATATTTTACGCTATTTTACACTTTTACTATAAAAGAGAATACTGCTAGTGTCAGGTTAACTGGATACTAATATAGTAAAAGCTATAGCAGTAGGTAACTTACCAGTTACCTCACTTAATTAGACTAATTAGATAAAAGGGATAATCCTACAGATTAATCCCAACGGTATATAGCGTATATATATACGCTATAATGTAGATTTAGATATAACGAAATAGAAGCACTAGTTACAACCTAGTTACAAATAATCTATCGATTACTATATTTACCAGTTGTAAACTAACACTATCTTAATAAGATACTCTATAGTTTTTAAAAGTTTTCTATCCTCTTATAGTATTATTTAGAGATAAATCTTAAACATCTTAGTTTTAAATTAACTATAGGAAAGCTATATTACTAACTTAAGAGGCATGTAATCTTCTCTATTTATATTAATTTAATTACTTTTACTTTATATTTATAGGGGTATCTAAGCTCTTCACTCTATATATAGTTCTAACTATAAAGTTTATCTAGTAATAGTATTTATGCTAATACTAGTTTATAACTAATTTAAACGGTAATAAAATTACTTATCATTATGGATAATTATACCTCTAGTTATAATATTTAATTCTATAGCGAAGGAAAACCTTATAGTAATAATTAGTAAAAGCCTCAGTAAGGCTAAAGCTTATTATATATAGCTGAAAGTAACCACTAAGGTTATAGAATTAAGAACCTTTATAAACCTCTCCAAGATAAAATAAAACAAAAAGCCTTTATAATAAAATCAAAACTCCCTCCAAATTTATATAGCTACCTGCAACTAAAAAAGTATAGAATAAGTAAAAGAATATCTAGCTATAATTACTATAATTAAGCCTATCAGTTTATTAAACTAAACCTTTCTAAAATTATTCTAAATACTATAATTAACAGGCAGCTTATAGATATTCAAAAGAAAATTATGTAGTTATCCTATAATCTGCTATATTAAGCTAACTATTTTGGAAACTAGTTATTAATTAGATAATATCCTAAAATTAATATACTATAGTAATATTAGTTACTAAATACTATATAATATGAAAGTGATATAATTATAGAGATTTTAAAAGCTATTTAGCTATATTAGAAGTATCTATATTTATATAAGTATTATTTATATATTAGCTGTATTTAATTAATATATTAAGATTATTTACTAATAAAAGTAGGTTTAGTTCTACTATATCTATATAAAGTTTATAAGTTAGCTTATATTAATAGTGGAGAACCTTTATATTAGGAGCGTAAAGTTTTATCTGGAGGGTAAGGATATTAAGATTGCGGATATTAAGGTTATAATAAGTATTAAAATAAAATAGCTATAGTTGGTAGTAATTAAATCTCTTAAGATATTTACGTTATATATAGCATAAGGATATAAGAGTGTAAGGGTGTAAGGTTAATATAGAAGAAGTTATTAGTTATTTATTATTAAAAAGATTAATATAGGGTGAATATACTAGCTACTATAGCTGTAAGAGATTCAGGCTTAGATTAACTTAAGGCTAGCTATAATAGTTAGTAGGGGGGTAAGAAAGCTGAGGTTATACTTCAGGAGGTAATATATCCACTAATAGTCGCAATAGAGAGTAAGCTATTAGCTTCTTCCTTTATTTATATTAATAAGTATTAATTCTCTTTTCTTTAGAGAATATATATAAAGTATTTATGTTATTAGTAAATCTCTAAAAGCTATATTATCTTAGGGAATATAAAACTCTATAGTAATTCCTTAGTATCAAGGTTATTTAAAATTAAATAATATAATAACTATAGCTTTCTTAAGTAGTTTATATTACAAAGCTTCTTAAATACCTTATATAAAATATATAATATATAAGATAATTTACAATATTCTTTAGATTTAAAAATATCTTCTATAGTATAATTAAGCTTTCTATATAGAAATTGAATATTATTAATAGAATATTAGCTATATTAACTATACTATAGTTATAATAACACTAAATAGTACTTATATAGCTAGCTAATGACTTCACTTTAACTGGAATTCTAAAGATAACTACTAAATTAAAATTAAGTAAATAATATAATATCTTAATAAAATTAACAACATCTATTTCAAATATAACTATACGACCAGTAATTTATAGAATAAATATATTATTACTATAAATATTAGTTTTATAGATAATAGTAAGAATTAAAAAACTTTTTGGATATATATTATATATCTCTTTAGTAGCTTTACAGTATACTAAGCTGATGAAATAAATACCAGTACTATTTTAATAACTTAAGTAAAGCTTTTAATATTATTCTAAGTAATATAAGAAGCTATTTCTACTAGCTACCTTATTATTATATTATAAATACATCTTATAATGAATATTTTAGTAGAAATAAAGTATATAAGCTTTATTTAGCAGTTTAAATCTAGTATAATAATTAGTAAATAATTGATTCTATAGTTACAAAAATAATATAATTATATATAAAGCTAAAGTATATATATACTAATAACTACTAGCTATAATAAAAAGCTCAATAAAGATATTTTAAAGTTAAATATATATTCTTCGGAGATTTAATAGTTAATAGTATTATAAAATCTCTCTAAAGCTACTAATTTAGTTTTCTATTATTTAGATTAAAATAACTAACTAATTAAACTACCTAAAAAAGAGTAAGAGAAGGAATTTGAAGATTAACTACCTATATTAGTAATTAAAAACCTTAATAAGAATCTTAACTACTAATTAGAACTTATAAATTCTCACTTTAGTAATAATAATATGAAGAAAAAACTTAAAGATACTTAGGGTATCTTGAATACCTATAGGATATTCTTAATTTAGATAATAAGAGATATTTAAATAGCTTATAAATAATACTACTCTTTTTATTATAGAAATAGAGGTTAATAAGAATAATAAAGTTATAAAAAATCTTTTATAAAATATAAATAAAGTATTAAAATAATATTATTTGAAAAGCTAGCCTATAGATAAAGCTTTTAAGGCTAAAGAGATATGTTAGTGATTATATACTTCAGGGGCAGAGTTTACATTATTTAAGCCTCAAGCAGCTATGCTATCTCCATAGGCCTCGCCCCACTTAAACCATTTAAAATGAATCCTCATGCGGCGCGCGTGGCCACATTTAGTTTCATATAATACACACCAGATTTTACCCCCTAATTACATGCAACAACTCGTGTCCGGAGAAATATCTGTAGCTAAACCAACGGCCTCGGCTGTGTCGTTTTTCGTCACGAAAGTGGTTCAGTGTTACGGAGAGATACTAGGGATTTCCCGTAGAAATCCCGGGGATTTCCCGGGGATTTCCCCAGGAAATCTGGTTCCAGAAAGTTCCAGGAAACTACTACAAAACTATAGCGAAATGGGCGTAATAGCTTAAACCCTAGTAATAAATATAGGATAAATAGCTATAAGGATACAGAATATTTCTATTAAGGTTACACTATATAAATATATAAATAGGAAGCTTACTTTCTATATATAGTATTAAATAGAATATACCTATTATATATCCTATTACTTTATATTCCTGATCCCTGTTTGTAGCTGTTATATATAATTAGGAGGCAAAATCTGGTGTGTGTTATCTGTAACTAAATATAGCTATATATACTGCGTGAGGCTCTATTTTAACTGGGTTAAGTGGGGTGAGGCTTATAGAGATACTACGAGTGCCTGAGGCTCGAACGATGCAAACTCTGCCGCTTAAACGTATTATTTCTAATATACCCCTCCAGCCTTAAGGGCTGCATCTATAAGTTAGCCCTTTTAAATAATATTAGTTTAAACACTTTATTTATATCTCGTAAGAGACTTCTTTTATAGCCTTATTATTCTTATTAAACTTCCACCCCTATAGTAGAAAGAGTAATATTATTTATAGGTTATTTAGATATCCCTTATTATCTAGACTAAAAATACCTCCTGATACCTTAAGTATCTTAAGTATCCCTAAGCTTTTTTTTAACTATATTATAGTTAGAATTAGAATCTATAAATTCTAATGAGTAGTTAATAGCTTTATTAAGATCTTTAAATACTAATATAAATAATCTCTCTTAAAGTTCCTCTTCTTATTATATTTTCAGGTAGTTTAACTAGTCTATTATATTAATCTGAGTAATAAAAATACTAAACTAGTAGCTTTAGAGAGGCTTTATAAAGCTATTAGCTATAAGGTCTCCTAAGAGTATATATTTAACTTTAAAGTATCTTTACTAAGTTTCTTACTGTAGCTAGTAGTTATAGATATTAATATACTGTAGCTTTATATATAATTATATTATTTTAGTAGTTATAAAGTATATTATTTACTAATTATTATACTGAATTTAGACTACTAAATAAAGCTTATATACTTTACCTCTACTGAAATTATTTATTATAAAGTTTACTTAAAATATAGTAATAAAGCAGTTAGCGAAAATAGCTTCTTATATTACTTATAATAATATTAAAAGCTCTATTTTAGTTATTAAGATAGTTATAATATTTTATTTATTAGCTTACTATACTGTAAGGCTACTGAAAAGATATATAACATAAACCTGAGAGTTTTTTTAATTCTTACTATTATCTATAAAACTAGTATCTATAGTGATAATAAGGTTATTCTATAGATTACTAAATTCACAGCCGAATTTAAGATAGAAGTCTTTAGTTTTACTGAAATATTATATTATTTACTTAACTTTAACTTAATAGTTATCTCTAAAGTTCTAGTTAAAATAGGATAATTAGCTAGCTATATAGGTAATATCTAGTCTTATTATAATTATAATATAATTAATAAAGCTAATATCTTATTAGTAATACTTAATCTGTATATAGGAGGCTTAATTATACTATAAGAGGAACTCTTTAAATCTGAGGGGATTATTAAACTATTTAATATATTATATATATTTTATAAGATATTTAAGAAACTTTTTAATATAGACTACTTAAGAGAGCTATAGTTATTATATTATTTAATCTTAAATAACCTTAATATTAAGAAACTACTATAAGGTTTTATTTTTCGTAAAATAATATTTCTTTTAGATGTCTACTAATAATATAAGTATTTTAGATACTTCTTCTGAAGAGAAAGAGAATATATAGTTATTAATATAGAAGAAGAAGATAATATACTTCTTAAGTTAGTAATATAGCTTTCCTATAGTAAACTTAAAACTAAGGTATTTAAAGTTTACTTTTAGATAATACTACTAGAGGAGAGGAGATTTTTAAGAATTATAAAATATTTTATTTAGATAGTAGATTTTTCTAAGTTTTTAATAATTAGATAGTATCTCTATATAGATTACTTTATTAAATATTACTTAAATAAAAATATTAACTATATTATATTAGAGTAGCTTAAGATTAAAGTAGTTAGTAATTATTATAAAAGTTTAAAAAAATATACCTATTAGAATAGCTATATAGGTTTTATAATTATCTTATAATTATTAGTCTCTATAAATAATAAGCTAAATCTTAATTTTAAGGAAGTATCTATATTTATTAAGCTTATAAATATAAACTTAGTAGTAATTTAGAATTTTTAAGTTTCTTATAAAAACCTTACTAACTTTACTCTAGGAGTGTAATTTAATATAATTTTTAAGATAAATCTTTTTAGCTATTATTATCATTTTAGTATATAAATAAGTAAATACTATTAAGTGAGATATAAGTAATAATAATAATTTCTACTATAGAATCTCTAGAGTGGGAGTTTCTATTTTCCTATATTTTAAATACTCTCTACTATTTAATTTACCTTATAGCTAAAATTTATCTTTCAGACTTATAATAACTTTTAAGAGTTCTCTTCAAATTTAACTTTTAGGAACCTCCTCTAGTTAATAATTTATATAATTCTATAGTTATAAATAGGAGTATTTAGAAGTATCTTAAAATAACTAAAAAATATTAGCTAAAAAGGTAGCTTTAAATAAAAACCTTCTAGCTACTCTAATATAATATTTTATTTATCTTTTATATTTAATTCTCTCTAGAGGTATCTAATTTCCTTACCTCTTTATAGTCTTATCTATATAAATAAAATTATACAAGAATATAGTAAGTAACTCTAGAGAAGTTAATAATATAAATTTTACAGTTTTATATAGAGCTTTAGAGAGTTTAAGATTAACTATAATATAAATATAAGACCTTAAGTTCTTATAGCTACCTTCTGTATTTTTAGTATAGATAATCTTATTAGATTTTTTATTTAAACTTAAGTAAGTATTTAAGTTAGCTTTAAATAGTTTTACTATAGCTAATTACGTTTATAATTAATAAGAAACTTTATTAAGATTAGATTTCTTAAAATTATCTTATAGAGAAGCTAAATTATTATTAAAAAATATTATCCTATTAAAAGAGATATTATAGATTATAATAATCTTATTTTATAAAAGATTCTATACTTAAAACTAGTTAGTTAAAGTATAGCTAACTAAAAAGCTAATAAAAGTATATTTCTTAAGGTAAGTAAGATAGTTATATTTAAGTTTTATATCTATAGTAAGAATAAAATATTTATAACTATATATATAAAAATAAGCTAAGTTTAGTTTTATAATATTATCTTTTTAAGTAATTTTATAAAGTTTCTAATATAGTATTTATTAGTCTAAAAAGTTTATTAGTATATAATTATAAAGAAATACTACTACTTATAAGGTTTTTATAGAGTGATTTATTTCTTTCTCTTATAGTTTTTATATAAATTCTAATAATAGTTTTAATATATTTTATTTTACTATTTTAACTTTATATATATAGTATAGATAGTTTAAGGTAAATACTTTAAGTTATTAGAGTAACTTTCAGTTTCTTATACTTAGGGACTTTATCATTATATTTAAAGACCTTAATATTAATATTATACTAATATTTAAGGAGTAAGATAAAGTTATTAAATACTATAGTTATAATAGTTTTAATATAGTCTATAAGATAAAAGTTCTATAAGTAGTTAGTAATTCTATCTATAAATATTAAGAAAGAGATATAGTTATTATAGCTTTAGTAATAAGAGTGAAAGTTAAATATAATATACTCTCTAGAGGTAGTATATAAAGTATTCTTATATTCTATATAGTAAATAATCTATTTTACCTTACTAATACTGCAGGTTTTATATACTTCCTAAGTAGACTGATACTTATTATACTTTAAGTAACTATTAGTAATATAAATACTATATATAACTTAGATAAGGTAATTAAGAAGCTTTCTCCTAGAATACTCTAGCTGCTAGTATTAAAGCTATTTATTACTTTTTAGAGGTTATTAAATAATCTCTATAGTATATCTCTAGTAATAATAGTATCTAGGAGAAGGTTTATATTATACTAACTATATTACTAGAATATTTAATTTCTCGTGAGGTATATAGTATTTAAGAATTTATTAATTATATTAAATATTAATAGCTATAATTTCTAAGTAATTACTTCTCTATAATTAAGAGAGATAATTTAGCTTAATATTCTATTAGTAATTTTACTTTTATAATTACTGAAGGGAGATAAGGTTTATAGCTAGAGAAATATAGAGAGTAATATTATAGAGATATAGTTTAGTTTCCTTACTTTCTGAGGTTATAATAAAGATCTTAGTATCTCTATAGCTTTTAATAGATACTAACTTAATATTATACTAAATATAATCTCTAGAGGAAGCTTCTTAAAGAATTATAAAATACTTAATATCTTAAAAGATATAAACTAAAGTATCTAAATTAGAAATAAATAAGTTTTAGAGAGAATATTACTAAGGTTCCTCTATATAGTAAACTTACTATATAGTATTATAACTATTTTAGCTAGAAAACTAACTATATAGTTACTATCATCTAAAATTTTAGATTCTCTTTAAAAAATCTCGATTTAAAGTTCTTTATTATTTAATTCTCTCCTTAATTATAATATTAAATATCTAATTTTTATATATAAATAATAGATATATATAATAATAATATAAAAATAAGTAATATTTACTATATTTAAGAAAATATAAAAGTCTATCTAAACTATTAAAATATTTCTTACTACTTTAAGAGTTTAAATTACTATTTATAGCTTCTAAAGTAGTATTAAATATTTTATAGTTAATTTTATCTGAATAGACAGTTTTAGGAAGCTACTATATAGTTTTTATAATAACTAAAATAACTTTATTTAGTAGTATTATATTTAATTAATTATAAACTATTAGTATATAACTTTAAATATTTAATTTAATTAATAAGTAAGTTAGAAAAAATATAAAATTATTAATCTAAAATATCTCTATAATAGAGAAAATATAACCAACTATTTGAGTTTTATATATAATATCTTACTATTTCTAAAATTATATTTTAGTTAATATCTATATAGTAAGATATTTAATCTTAGGAAACTAGAGTATATTATAGTATATAGTAGCTACTTACTAAAGATAAAAATTATCTATAATATTGAAATAGTTATAGAGGTTTATTAATTATATAGTAAGATCTTTCTCTATATTATAATATTAGTGGTTAAATATATTACTAATATATTTATAGATTTAAAATAATATATAAGTTTAATTTTACTACTTATATTTATATTTTTAAAATTTTTCATTATAGAGATTATAGATAGTTATATAGACTTTCAGACTTTTCTCTATAAGATCTATAATATTCTAAATATAGATTTATTTAGAAGTTTTAAGTAAAAATTAAAACTTCTTAGAATAAGTTTATTTTATAAGAGTGAATCTATTAAGAATACTAGAGGAGATTAAAGTCTCTAAAATATTTATTTTAAATATTACTATAGATATTTTACTTTTTTTCACTTTAGGAAAGTTATATATAAGGAGCTTTCGAGAGGCTACTAAGTGGAGGTTTTTTTAAATATCTACTTTAGAGTTAAGATAATTCTATAGATTATAAACTTTAGCTTCTATCTTAAAGGAGTTATACTAAATAATCTACTAATTAGCTTCCTTAAGTATTAAAATAGAGATATTTTTAATAGATATTTTAGTATTTAAAATATATAAAATTATTATAATATATACTTTTAGCCTGGTAGCTCTTTAGTATTATAAGACTCTTAATTATTATATATAATTAGGAGGTAAAATCTAGTATATATTATCTGTAACTAAACGTAGCTACACGCACCGCGTGAGGCTCCATTTTGACTGGGTTAAGTGGGGTAAGGCCCGTGGAGACGCCACGAGTGCCTGAGGCTCGAACGGTGCAAACTCTGCCGCTCGAACGCGTTATTTCTGACAGTAGCCTCTGTTACACAGATCAAGTACAACGCGATATGGTAGATGCGAATGCGTGGGCTCGGCCTCGTGTCCAGCACGTCTGTGCACATGATTAAAGATGTACCGGTCTCGCATCACTTCACAGGTGCTTAAGCATACGAAAGGCCAGATCAGTTACCGTCAGCTAACCCATTTGCTCGAACCATGTCAGCGCCTCGTCGCTGTGTGTGTAGTGCGATAGTATTTTATGCAGCCTCGACGCACATGCAACACGCGGGCCTCCGTCTAGAATGCATATAATACCTTCCGTCATCGTCGTAGGCTTTTCCTAGGGTAATAACGCTGATGATCAACAGCGCAGGCTAGCATCGAAGTGCCAAAGGCGCCAACGTCACCGGTAACATCCCTTCTGAACCAGCTTGGCTCGGATCCCCAGGGAGCAGTGCGAATTTGGATTGTTGTCATGACAGTGTGCAGTCCAACAGCCGAGACTTGGATAAGTGATCGCCCAGTTGCTGGATGCGTCGTCGCTGCCATTTCTGTGGTTCAAGACTGCCGAGCTTGCTTCCTCACTCACTTTCGCATGTATGATACTTTTGTCTATTTGCTCTCCGCACGTCCTGTCGTGACAGTGTCTATGCCGAAGCCATAAGCATTGGGACAATCGGCTTACAGCCGACTAGTTAATGGAGGAGAAAACGGCTTTTGAATCCAAACTGAACTGCCTTAAAGTGCAGGCCTTGCATTGTGGCGGCGCTGGCTTCGCAGTCTGGACCCCTCCATGAGACGCGATGAGGGGTATTATTACTCGGACATTCTTACTCGTTTTCTCAGCGGTGGCGAGCCGTGTCAGGTTCCTTGCGCTACCTCAACGTCGATACCTTCAAGCGGTTGCGGCCAATCTTGGCCGTGCAGCGGAGATAAGTCATCGAGGTGAGCACGTACCGCGAGAGCCCCAAAACGGGTATTTGCAATCGTTTGGATTGCGCGTCTTCCCTCCCGTTTGGGCCCACTCGAGCGGCCTTGCTCCTGGTCTTGTTGCAATTGGTCTATCGGAGTCGTGGGCATGACATCGAGCTGCGGCCGGTCGATGTTTGTGATGATCAATCGAGTCAAATGCATTAAAATGGAGAAAATGGTCATCTTCAAGAAAAGCCGCCATTCTGAGTTATGAGATTGTTGAATATGTTCAGTACGAGCGGGGTGTCATCTCAATGCTCATGCATGCCACATTGGTCCAGCCTGAGAGCAACGAATCGGTATAGCACGGCAGAGTCAAGTTTAAGTAGGTACTGAAGGTGCCCGAGGCAGTTTGGCAGTGGCTACATCTACGCAACATCTCGCACTTGTGACTTGTTGATTAAGCTCGTTACTTGACTCATCACTCTCAGGTCGTCACGGCTGGTGTCGTCGGCGGCGCGCCGTGATCTGTAGAAGTCGCCTACGGACGTGGTAGAGGACATAGTCTCTCTGCGACGCACTTCCTCGGAAAGCAGGGGGGGGCATGGTGACCGTAGATCATAGTGACAAAGTGACTGCTCCAGGCTGGTTGAGCAGCAGCAGCAGCAGCATCGATCGTATCGTACGTGCCCTAATCAAGGCCCCAAACAGCTGAGCAGTGGCTGCAGCTTCAGCTTCGACTTCGACTTCGACTCGATGCAACTTAGTCCGCAAACAAACTTGACCGTTTCCGGAGTCAACTAGGCGCACTGCACCGCACGCCGTGGCCGCCATCGTCTCGAACACGATTGTCTCGTCTTCTCCGTCCGCATCGTTCTCGCCGTTATCGTCAACCGCAATTCGTTTTATTCCATTCACAGCTGTCCTGATCCGACCGGCGGAGCTTTACCTGCCTGCACCTGCAATGTCGCCATAGCCGGCAAGATGCGAATGTAATAAACCAGTGAGGTTTGATTGCCTCTCTTCGCACATCTTCAACAAACTTTCGCATCCGCATCCGCATCGCTTCGCATCGCATTGCATCGCATCGCATCGCACCGCTTTGAAGCTATGCTATGCAAGGTGCGGCGCGGTGCGGCGCGGCACGCGGCACAACTGCACCGAATACTGCACAAATGTTGAGCCGGTGCATATTCGTGCGGCCCAGGCATGTAGCCAGCCGTGGTGCCATGCCGCGTCAGAGAAGGATCTTTGCCAAGTCAGATTCTTTGGTCCGTAGTATACGCGGCGCACGTCGTCTGTACTGGATGCTGGCCTGATCTCGCCACCAGTAATCTTGACAGGGCATCAACAAGACCAGAGGTAGGTCCAAGCTTTGTCTGTGCCTCTGCCTGTGTCCGCGTTGCTTTGGCCGTATCAGTACGTCCGCACCTTGCATAAGAGAAAGAGAGCAAGCGAGTGTGCTGTTTTCTCTTAGGAGACGTCGAGCCTTGGCATGTCAATCAACCCGTCGGAGGGAACAGACTCGAAGGACCCGACTTCTTCTTTCTCGGCAAGGCAGAGAGAGACCACGGATTCGCCCGCGTCCTATGCCAATAGGATATGGAATTGCCTCGTCGAGTAGCAACGTCATGGGAACGCCGTGACACTTGAAGCCCGACTGTGGCAATTTGTTCACCCATCAGCACACCACATCGTACGCCGCGGTTGATCGCGCATAGGCGGTGGTGTCCCCTCATGCGCTTGGCTGCTTTCGTCGGGTTCGCTCGGGAAGCAATCGTACTTCCAAATTCGGCCGGCCAGCTGGCTCAGAGTGCTGTGATTTCGGAAAAGGATTGTGTGTGTGTCGTTATCCTGAATCATGCTACGTCCGTCGTCATAATCAGTCACGAACGGCCTGGCCTATGCAGACGGGGAGAGACCGTCTCCCATTGCCCGCCATCATGAGGCTAACTAACCTCTTCCGTCTGTCCAGCTACGCCTAATGCCAGCAACTGGACGCACCCTGGTAACATCCTGGCGTCAGATCAGAAAATCGCTGGGTCCACAGCAGGCTGTGCGGGTTGCGGCTGTCTCGCGGTCGGTACTGAACAGGGGCCAGGGGAGGGCACTGTACGGGACGGATGCCAGGACAGGGGCATCGGTGGTAACAAGGGACAAGGGGAGCGACGACAGTCGGGACCAGGACTACTTACCTGTGAAAGACGTGAACAAGGGTGTGGCTTCGACAGTGAACAAGTCCGGTTCAGGGTCAGTCCAGAGCTGGGGCCAGGGCTAGGGTCAGGTCCAGGTCAAGGTCCAGGTCCAGGGAGCGTCTGATTCTGATGGAAAGAGCCGTAAGTCAGTCACCACTTTGGTCTGGGCCACTACGAGTGGTGTGTCTGCAACCCTACCCGTTACGTGTACTACAAGTACTGAAGAGCAAGCGACGGATATAGTTGGGCTGACTTTACTCTTTCACTCCCCTGACTCCATATGCATCTGATGTGCTACCCCCTCTTCAGGTACCTCGCGGTAACGACCTGGCGCACTCAGCCTCCAGAGCGTGTACTTTGTTTTTTTGGGGCTGATCCGACTAGGTAGGTACCTGCGGAGGTACGTCGTCTCGTGTACATGGTCGACAGTTCAGCATCGATTATGCACCGACACCCTCCATGGTCCGCTCTCTCTCTCTCTCTATTTCTCACCACATTAGGAAAAGCGCTTCTGATCCTTTTGGTGCCTCCATCGGATCGTGCTTTCGAGCTGCATCTGGCCCCTTGCTGTCTGTTACCTCACAGCTGGTACTCGGAATTTACAAGAATGACCCCATCGCTCCGCTCGAGATGGCTGTTGGTTTCCCGTCTTTCATGCCTACATACATCTTTCTACCCTTAAACATAGCCTCCAATTTTCTTTTTCTGATATTATATCATATTCTCCAATTTTGTTCCTGCTACCACGCTTCTCTTTGCCAGAATAAAGCCTCTCTTCACCTTGTCTCTCGCCCACGCGCGCGCTACCACCTGCTCGACTACATATACACGCAGGCAACCCACGTTTTACCCAGTCTCAACCAGCCCATTAAATTACTTCCCTCTGGCGCCGAAATAGACACACAACAAATAACAAACACCTGCCCGCAGACATATTCACAGCTCTGCTTCAGTCCAAACTCAGTCACTGGCCTGTATCGTCCGATCAAACCACTCCGTCCTTTCGATTCTACACGCACACGACATGCTCACAATGGCTCAACGGCGAGGACCGTGGTCTCAACAAGAAGATGTCTATCTTATGCAGCTCGTCGGCGAACAAGGACCTTTAAACTGGGTGCGCATTGCGCAGGCCCTCGGATCTCGCACGCCCAAGCAATGCAGGGAACGATTTCACCAAAATCTCAAGCCTACCCTCAACCACCAGCCCATCACACCTGAAGAGGGTGCGCAGATTGAGGTTCTTGTTAACGAGATCGGAAAAAGATGGGCTGAGATTGCACGTCGTCTTCACGGACGCAGCGATAACGCTGTCAAGAATTGGTGGAACGGAAGTCAAAACCGCCGCAAGCGTCATGATCGCCGCAGAACCACCCACAGCGGTGCCTCCGGCAACTACGTGGACAGAAAATACGGTTCATCTTCCTTCCAGCGCTCCACTCTCACCCTCAACCCACATTCTTCGGCTCTCCCGCTTCCTCAACACGGTGTCTCCTCTCCTTCGTCGCCGTCATTTTTTAACCACGGCCAAGGGCACAGCTACTATTATCTCGAATCCCCTCTTTCGTCCCCCTGCTCCACGGCATCCCCAGGCAGCGATGCCCTTGACGGCGAGGCTTCGACTGTATCTGATGCAGCATCCAGCTACACGACGTCTCCGCAGTGTGTCTCGAGAGGGACTTCGCCATCACTGAACCTCCCGCCTCTTCGAACTGACGGCAATTCTCAGCCCCGTTCGCTCCCAGGCTTCGGGTCTCTCCTCCATGTGCCGGAGGAAAATCGGGAGCTCGGTTACTCTCGGTTGTCCTCAATGGTATCTCATCTTCTTACCGCGCCCAATTCGCCAGCGCTGAGCACAACTTCACAAATATTTTCGCCGCCATCGCCACCAGGAACAGACAAGGACGCTAGGATGGATGTATCGGCGCTCCTACTTTAGAACCACGAGTATGTTGGACGGAAAGCAGAAGTTCACCAGGTAACCGAATGCCCTTCTAAGAACGGGGTGCGACATTATGAATTTCCGTTGGAATTTACCTTGCACGACGACTGGCACGCGCCGGTTAAGATGCGTTCCTCGCGCATTTGGGGTCCCATGCAGTGGGGCGTATGGAATGCGTAAAATTAGGTGTGAAATCACTACGTTGCTGTTGTATTGTACATACAGCGTTCCTTCCCACGAAGGGCCGGCTGGTTGGGGAAAGGGCGTTTGGGGATGCTCAACAACAGAGCAGTCAAGAAAAAGGAATAGGGCGGGTCAGTGGACCTTGTTTCCAAGGGAAAAACTTCTCAACATTTACATCACAATTCATAGAAGCAGGTTAAAGTGAATTCTTCAGTTTTTGCCCAAAAGTAAACAAGTGACAAATAATTCATCCCTACTAATCACGAGATCGAGGTTTGGAGATATGTGGACGACTTAGATGGGGGTTGAGAAACAAAGGATATAATGAGGTGTAATATTAACAAGTATGTAGTTTGTACGGGGTTGTGTACAAGACTATGGACGCTGGAGGCTATAGGTAGGGAAGGATACCTGGTATTTCGACGGAGGCATTTTGGTAATACGCCGCTTTGCAAACAAATAATGTCTGTGCGTTCTAAAGTTTAGCTGGCAGCTATAATAGTACCACTAAGTTTCTTTAATATAAAAATATTAATTAAAATCCAGCGAAAAATCGGAAAAGTATTAAAGAAAGAAGGTTAATTTATAGAATAATAAAATAATAGAGTTTTAGTTAAAAAGAAAGTTTAATTAGAATTATAACTTAGAGTTAGTAATAGTATATATAAAAAAAGGCTATTAAGAGAGTTAGTTAATTTACCAAAATGCCTCCGTCGAAATACCAGAAATTATAGGGAAGGATCCCTCCAGCGAAACTGCTTAATTATATATAAAAAGAGTAGGTATATAATATAATAAATAGAGTAGGTATATAAAATAGGTCTATAGCTAAATAAAACCTAGTATGAATCTAGATAAGACTTTCGACTAATATATAATAGAAAATAAGGATCTCTATATAACAGATTTAAGTTTATACTTAAGTATTTATAGACTAAGAGAGATATACCTCTAGTATATAGTTTACAGAAGTATACTTATATAGTCACAATAGCTACTTAGTATATTTAAAGTCTTATATACGATCTTAAACTTAAATAATAGAAATATAATTAAGTTTAATAATTAAAAAGTTCTTGTATTATACTAGTTATTTTATAACTACTTGAAATCTCTGCAGATCTACAAATATAATAGTTAAGTTTTATAGAAAAATTATTCTAAATAGCTTAAAAGACGAAACTCTTTAGATTAATTATATTGAATCTCTATATTATTTTTATAGCTTTCAAAGCTTTATATATCTTAAACCTTAAAACAAAGCAGTTTAAAGTATATTAAAAACTAAATATAAATAGCTTATCACTAAACTAGTAATTTCTAGTATTTCTGATTATTTGATGAAAGCTAAATATTCTTAATATATTTTAATCTAGTTTTAGAGTTTACTCTCTAATATTAGAAAGCAAATTATAATCTGAAATATAGAAAGTTATCTCCTATATATTATAGTCCTTAGAATTTCCTTAATTACAAATATACTTATATATAAGAAACAACAATTGAAATATATGTTTTATATAAAAGTATATTGTAAGAGAATGAAAGAGATATAAAGAGTATTAAAGTATATTAGAAATACCTTTTCCTTTAATCTTTTCAAATAGGTTTTTTATATAATATAACTTCTTAGTATCTTATTATTTAAACTTAAGTGCTATAGAAATTACAGGAAGATTCAAAAATAAATAGAACGAATTATTGAATACTGAGTAATTCTTATTAAGTCTATAAAAGGAATTTTAACTTAAAAGGTAATATAGAAACCTAGGTTTCTTACTGAGAGAATATAGGTTATAATTATCTTAATATAAATTTACTAATCTCCTATAAGATTTTAATTCAGTTTATAAAGTATGTTAATAATCTTTCAGGTAATTATAATAGACGATAGGTTTTCTTATAGTTAATTAAAGTTACTATATAAGCTTATAATAGTATTATAATAATAACTAAACTTATAAGTTAAACTTAGTTTTTCTTCTAAAGTTAGAATTACTTTAACTTGAAATTAACTAATAAAAATATATTTAATCTTATAAATTTTCTTAAGAATAAGGGAGAGACTAATAGCTTACTTTCTATTATAACTATTAATAAATATATTACTCTCTAAAGTATAACTGTAGCTTTTCTATTATTATAAGCTATATCTGGATGTCTGGCTAGGGCTATACTTAGGTATCTGAAGCTAACCCCCTCGCCCGAGTGACGCTCCAGTAGGCTCCATATATTACTATATATATAGACTTTTCTATATACTTATGAAAGCTTCTTCTTTACTTCTTAGTTCTAAATAAATAGTATTTTATATTATTTTCTAGTTAAATAAACTCAAATCCAGTCTTTTATATATTTAAAACTTAGTTTTATTTACTATATAGATAATATTAGGTAGAATATAGCTTCCTACTAATTAAGTATATAATTTAATTAAGTGTAGCTTCTAGAATATAATATTATATAATAAGTAACTAATTAATATAAAGAATAATAGAGAATACTAATATCCCCTAGAATATTCCTATAGGTAGTAACTCTATAAGTAAATTACTCTAGTAATAGTTATAGTATATTTTAAGCTTTCTCTACTAAAGTATTAATAAGCTTAGGAATAAATTAGTAAGATAAAATACTATAGTTAGCAGTAATCTCTAGGTAGTTATTATAATAGATACTTTTAGCTTATATTAGAGTATTCTAGTAACCTCCAGAATAATATCTATTAGAATACTAGCCTTTAGGGTTAATAATACTACTATATTTCTACTAGTAGCTAACTACTTGATGAAGCTTCTTTCCCTATCCCTAAAGTTTTCAGGTAAATAAAAGAAATATTAAATATGAATTTAATAAATAAAAGCTAAATTTAGAATTAACTATTATTTCTTTAATAATAATTAGAAATACTAATATTTAATTTACTTCTACTTAAACTTCAGTCTCTAGTAGGTAGTTAAACTTTCTATATAGTGGAAAGGTTAAATAACTTCTATAATCTAGATAATTTTATAAATTACCTAGATAGAACTTACTTAAACCTAAATAGCTAACTTTATACTATTATCTAGCTATAAAACCTTAGATAGAAGGAGAATAAGTAACTAGCTATCTTTCTATTCTAATTTAAGAAGATTTTAGCTAATACTAAAGAATATATATAGCTAAATATAATCTAGATATTCCTATTAAAAGTTATTCTATTTTTCTATCTTAAGAAACTACTTATTATAAATAATCTTTCTATAAAGTATAGATTTTCATTATTTAAAGTTTAAAATATAGCTTAGAAGCTTAAATATATAAAGGGGATACTAGTATACTATCAGCTACTTTATTAAGAACCTACTATTTATAATATAGAGGGTAATATTATAATAACTAAGGTAATTAGGAAGTAATAATAATATTAAAATTTTAGTAACTTCTTCTCTACCTCTAAGGAATACTTTAAAAACCACCAGAATACCCGCTAATACTTTAGATACAGTAATAAAAACTATATCTATAGAAACTATATAGCCTAAAAGTATAAGAAAATTAATATAAAGATTATAAAAACTATAGTTACTCTAGATTATACTGGAAATAACTAGAGTAATAGTATTACCTCACTTAGTAATAGTAAGAATTTAGGAAAAAAGGAACTTTAGAGCGAAATTAGATCCTAAAGCTAACTAAAATAGAAGTAATAGAATAGGGGAAATAATAGAAAAAGAAATAGATAAGTAATTAGTAGTTAGCTACTATTTAGGCTAGAATTAATAGAGATTACTTTATTAATATACTTATTAATATAGACTGTAATATTTATATTATTATTAATATCTTTCTTATAAAGAAACTTTACTTCCTATTAGTTAATAAGTTAAAGAGATAAATAAGAAAATATATTATTAGGTTATTATTTAGTAATATTCAGAGAATAGCTATTCTAACTTTAAAAGTTAGTAACTATATATAGAAGATTTATACTTATATTATAGAAAGCCTCTAGCTACTTTGATATTTTAGGTAGCTATAAATAGAGGATAATTATATTATCTATAATATTAAGGCTTAATAGATAGCTTACAGAAAGAATAGTATGATAATATACCTAAAATATTAGAATACGTTAGTATAGCTTAAGGAAATCTAGTTAGCCTACCTACTTAATACTAATTTATTTATATTTATCTATTAGTATACTATATAGTATACTAATAAGATACTAAACTCCTACTAGATGATATTAGTTAGTTTAGTAAATATTAAGAAAACGTTAGCTTTAAAAGTAAAGGTAAATTTAAGGAATTATATTTCCGTAAATATTTTAAAGAAATTCCCAAATGCTTACTACCTAAGTCTGGTATACTAGCTACCTTTCAGCTAACTAGAAATAAATTACTATATTCTACTAATTTCTAATAATAAGAAATAGAAACTAGACTTTTTATAGAAATTCCTCTATAATATATTATAAAAGAAGCTTCTAGTATTTAAGAAACTCCTAAAGAACTAACTTAATAAGAAGTTTATTAAAGTATATAGCTTCTCTATTAATACTTTAATTTTTTATAAGGAAGCTAGATAGAGAAATATATTTTTATATAAATTATAAAGTTCTTAATATAATTATAAAGAAAAACTATTATATTCTTCTTCTTATATTAGAAATCCTCCGGAGGATTATTATAGCTTACTAATATACTAAGCTTAATATTGTTATTATATTTTATGAAATTGGAGTTAATAAAGCAAATTAAGAGAAAATAGCTTTTTGGATATATTATAATTTCTTTAAATAAATAGTATATCCCTTTAAACTTACTGGTATTTCTATTATATTCTAATAATATATTAATAGCTATCTAAGATAATTTCTAAATAGCTTTATTATAGTATATATTAATAATATTTTTATTTATATTAGTAGCTTATAAAAAAAGTATAAGAAGAAGATCTACTAGATATTTAGCTACCTTACTAATATAAGCCTAAACTTAAATTCCAAGAAATATAAATTCTCTTATTATTATAGTTAAATATATTAGATTTATTATATTAGCTAAAAAAAACCTTTCTTATAATCTAGAGAAATTAGTAGCTATTATTAGCTAGCTTCCCTCCAGCTTACTAAAGAATATTTATAGTTTCCTTAGGTTTACAAACTACTATAAGGTTTTTATACCTTAGTATAATATTATTATAAAATCTTTAAACTATCTAACTTAAAAGTTTATTCCTTTTAACTGGAAATTAAAGTAACAGAAAGCCTTCCTTATATTAAAATAACTTTTTACTATAAAGCTAAGTCTGCAAATATTTAACCTTAATATCCTAATACTAATAGAGAAAGATTATTCTAAATATACTCTGGAAAGTATATTAACCTAAAATAATAAGATTAAAGTAAAGTATCTAGTAGCTTTTTACTTCTAATATCTAATTTCTATAGAGTTTAATTACCTAATTTATAATAAGGAACTTCTTATAATACTAACTTACTTATAAATATAAAGGATAAAGCTATAAAGTATCAGAAAGTTTAAGGTTCTTACTAATTATAAGGATTTTAAATATTTTATAAAGAAGTAATAACTTACAGAACAATAAAGCTAATAGGTAGAGAAGCTATTTTAATATAACTTTTACCTTAAGTATTAATTAGACGCCCAGGCGGTAGCCTCTAATACTCTCTCTAGAAGAAAATAAAATATACCTTAAGGATAAAATAATAAGAAGTAATAGAAATAGGTAATCTAAATTATTCTAAATACTACTATTCCTACGGAACTTCAGGTAGAGTATATAAATATTACTAATACCTAGATTTTTAAAACATAACTAAATTTACAGAAGATATAAAACTATACCACTAAGAGGAACTTCTTATATCAATAAATCTTTATAGTAATCTAGTAGGGAAAGTATAGTTTTCCCCTAAATCTCTATATTAAAATCTAGATTGCTAAATATACCATCAATATACTAAAATAGCTTACTTTTAGAGAGAAATTTTAAATACTAAGAAGTAAAGAAAATAACAGCCTTCTTTATAAACTTAGAATAAAGCTAATATAGAAGTTATATAACTTCTTCTCTATAAGCTACTTAAGATATAATAGTATACTAGAAATTATAAGCTAATATTTCTATTAATCTAAATAATTATAGAGCGTCCGCTAATTTATATATAATTATAATATATAGAGGAATATTTATATTTAGAGGTAAGTTAAGAAGGAATTTCTAAAGTCTCTATTAGTATCTAACTAGTTATATTCTAATTTATTAATAAACTTTATTACTAACTTATTTCCTATAAAGGAATAAGGTAGCTATTACCTCTAGGTTATTATTAATTAACTAAGTAAGGTTTCTATACTGAAGGAAATAAATATAATAGAGGTGGAAGTATATATTTAGTAATTTCTTAGTTACTACTATAGATTTTATAGAATACTATACTTTATTATAAGTAATAGGAGGTCTAACTAGGTAAGTTACTTCTAGAAATAATTCTATAGATTAATAGATATTATATACTTATTAAGTATTAGTTACTATCTGTAAACTAATGAAATTATAAAGTAGTATAATTAGAAGACCTAAGCGGTTTTAAAGGTATTTATATACTAATTCTAAAATAACTAAGATAACCTACTGCCTATTATATAGTTAGCCTTCTGTAACTAATAATATAATATAATAGAAATTATTTTTTTCTTTATAAATTATAGATATTATATAAACCTGATACTAGTTACTAAAAAGTGTGCGAAATTACCTAGTAGTAATAAGGCTGCTACTTACTAGCTAGTTAAGAGAATATAGTTAGTAATAATATATATTTATATAGAGATAGCTGCTATTTAGTAGAAGTTAGAAACCTAGGTAAATAAAATCCAGTTTTCTGTAAATTAATATTAAGTTAGTAATAAGATATAGTTAAATATATCTAACTATAAGTTACTAAAATTAAGCTAAAAGCTAGCTTAGCTATATTATAAATATATAGTAGTAAATATACTTTCGCTATATATTATAAAGCTGAATATTCTGAAGTCTATTTATTTATAATTATATATAAATTTACTTTAGAAGACTACTATAAATTTACTATTTAGGCAGATTATAGTTAATAGCTAGCTACTACTACTAGTAGATAATAATAAGGAAGCTAAATGGCTAATTAAAACTATTCTTACTATAAGAATATATTAGGTAGAAAGAGAATACTAATAATAAATTCTTATTAAATAGGAAGAATATATAAATTCTATATAGAAGTTAGTTATTATTATTGCGGATATAATGGTATTAAAGTAATATAAGGTAATATATAGGCTAATTATAAATAATAATAGTAATTTAGCTTATAGCTTCTAACTGGGCGGCAGCTGGAAAGAAGGGGAATAATATTATAGGCTATATCTGGATATTCAGCTAAAACTTTATTTAGATATCTGAAGTTAACTTTCTCGCCTAAGTGGGGCCTCAGTAAGCTCTATATAGTATTATATATACAGACGTTTCTATATATTTGTGAAAGCTTCTTCTTTACTTCTTAATTCTAAATAAATAGTATTTTATGCCACCTTCCGGTTAAATAAGCTTAAATCCAGCCCTTTATATCTACCTCTACTAACTACTTATAAGGATATACTTTATAGGCTTTACGGAGAGCTTAGAAAGTTAGAACAACTATATAGATTATATAATAAATAGAAGCCTAAGGTTACTAAGCCTCCTATAAAATAAAAGCCTTCATATAGTTACTATTAGTTAGCCTACTAAGTTAAAATCTCATAATCTATAGAAACCTACTTTCTACTATTTATCTTTCTCCTACCTAAACCTTTAGCTATAATTTTATAATTATTTAACTTCTACCTCTCTAAGAAAGTAAGATTAGGAATTCAGTAATAGCTTTATTATAGTAAATAGTTACTAAATACTTAGCATCTGTAACAGTATTACTAACTATACCTGAGAGTTTAGGTTCTGAAAATATAGCCTCTAACGGATATATAGTAATCTCTATATTAGCTAGACTATAGTCAATAGCTAAAGTAAGTAATATAGCTACTAATAATATAGTAATTATAACTAAAATAATACTTATATACCTTCTTAAATAATAATTATTCCTTACAAAGCTAATACTAAAGTAGCTATCTAGTAGTATACTATTAGTAAACTTTATATTATTAGTAAGGTTCTTAGTAGCTAATAGATATCAGGATTATTTAAGACCTTCTAGCTACTTCTATAGCTTCTTTTATGGAGATACCAGTTTATATAAAATCAAAGATTAGCTAATAGTAATTTAAGATAACTATACTTTATAATTAGAAGCTTTAAAAATATTATTTATTCAGTACGTTATAATAAGACTATTATGTAATCTCTAGACATTATAATATAACCATTATTATATATTACTTAACTTTATATAGACTAAGTTTATAGTTTTAACTTACAGTGATTAACTAACCCTATCGTATAAGAATTATACCTATACAGTGGATTTATATACTTTAATATAATAATTTGATATCTCTACTCAAGTTCTATACTAAATAATTAGTAATCTATAGAGTTCTAGGTAGCTCTATAAAGTTTTTGAGGTTTTATATATTTATGTTCTTCTATTATCTTAAACTTAGAATATAGAGTTATTTATAACAATAGAGATTTAACAACTAGTAATCTAAAGTGGTAGCTTTAGTAATAAAATATCTCTGGGAAATTTAAGTATCTCATAAAGTCTCTTAAGATCTTAATAAGACGGTAATTAGCTATACTATAAGCTTAGAATATATATACTATAAGGTAGTTAGTAATAGAATAGAAATAGTTAAAAGATCTAATATTAAAACCTAACTTATATCTATATATAAAACACATCGTAAGTTAGGTTATATTGTAGCTAATTACTACTATAATAATTAATATATTAGATATAAGAAGAGCGGATACTAAGTTAAGTTTTAGTATACTAAAGATATCTCCACAAGTATATTAAAAGTATTCTAAGGAAGTTAATAATAAATATTATTACTATAGTATACCTTAAAGTTAATATAAAAGTATAATAAGATATTATTAGTATATATATTAAGACCCTACTACTAGAAAGAGCTTATAGGATATTCAGTATAATAGGAAGAAGTTAGATATATTAGTTAATACCTAAAGAATTACTCTAATTATCTTAATTTGCCGTTAGAAGCTTTATAGTCTAAACAGCTGTAGGAAAAAGTTAGATACCTTAGTTTTATCTAAAGAGGTTTTTATATATTCATTATTACTTCGACTGTTATAGATAGGTGTATGTTAGGAGTAGATATAAAGATAATAGGAAATCTACAGATATTTAACTCCTATATTTATATAATAGCTTACTAAATACTTATTAATATCTAGATTATCTAAAACCTAGAAGAAGCTACTTTTGTAGAACTATAAGATAATGGAGAAGAAATATATAATCAAATAAGTTAATAATTGTATTATACTTATTAAGAATAGTTACTAAAATTAGGTTAGTAGTACTATAAACCAATACATTTAATAAATACTTCTAATATTTTTATTGTAACTTTAGATAAAGTAGTGAAGTTATAGAGTAAATCTAAAGAATAAGTTTATATAAGTTATATTTATTATTAAGGGGTGGCCTGTAGCCACCTAGGCTACGTCACGTAACAGCCTGGGCTACAGTTATAACGGCGCCCCTTAGCTATATAGGTGGCCTCAAGACCTTTCCTTCTTTATATTTAGTAATATTGCTAATTGTATCTTAATTGGTTCTATTTACCCTTATTGCCTGTAAGGTTACCTATAGGCTATAAGCTTAGGCTGTTATCGATTCTATTACCTATAATATAAACAGCGTCTCTTTCTCTTTTAATACCCCTACCTAAAACAGCTAATGAGTTTTTTAAATAACCAAAAATCACCTTAATTACATACTTCTTAATACTACAACCCCCCCAACCCTCACAATAGCCAACTATTTAAATTATATAATAGTTATATTATCTATTCTAAAGCTGAAAGGTAAGTCTAACTGGTTGTTATAGTATATACTAATTAATGCAATACTTTAAGTAAACTAAGTAAAGAAATATATTAACTCTAATATAGCTATACGTATATCTAAAATGCTAATATATATAATATAAGAAAATAACCATAATATTATATATAACTTACTTATCTTATTATATAATATCTTAATTAATAAGCTACGTAATACTAGGTAGATAGATAATAGAAGTTTATATACTTCAAGAAAAATACTCAAGAAGTATATTTCTAAGGTTTCAGAAGATACTATTAATACTCTTATTAATAAGTTTGCTAAACATAGTACTTAAATTTGAAAACTCTTTATAATATATTAATATATATGTAATAAACGTAGATCTATATTATAAGCCTCTATAGTCAGAATGCTAATTATTTCTAGGCTATTATATTTCTTAACTACTTTAAGATAAAACTTCCAGTTATATATAAGTATTATAATAATAATAATAAGCCTAAATAGACTAAGATTATTTAAACTATTTATATTCTTACTTAAGATAAAAAGTAAATAATATATCTTACCTTATATAGAAAGATTATAACTACTAGTAGTAATAATATATTAGGTAATATTTCTGCCAAAAAGAAGAATATTAAATACCCTTACTGCAAAAAATATTACCTAGCCTTTAAATGCTGGATTGCCTACCTTAACCTTATTTCTTAAAATTATAAGTGTTATAAGTAACTTTTAACTTACGCCGTAAAATATATATATAGTAGCAATTACACTGATATATTAACCTCTATATTAACCTTATTTGGTTTTATTAAAGAAGCTATAGATATTATTAGTAAATTAGTTATTACTAACTTTACTATTTAAAAGCCACTAATAATAATTAAGGCTTAATATACTATAGTTAATAATAAAGTTAGTATAAGCTTGGATATTATAGTTAACTTAGGTTATTTTAACTCCATTTTTAATAACCTTACTCTCTTTATATTATATTATATTTATAATAACCTTCAATTCTTTATTACTACTAATAGTATATCTATTTAACTAGAGAATATAGATACTACCTTCTTTTAAATAGGAAATTCTATAAATTCCTCCAAGATTATTAATTAGATTATTAAGAAAGTTAAGTATAGCCCTTTTAGTTTAGCTAACCTTCTCAATCTAGGTAACTTTTGAAAAAGTAATATTAAGTATAGTTTTAGTATTATAAACCTTATTAATATACAGTCAGATTAGGGTCTTACTAAAGTCTAATAGGTAAGTAATATCTATAATATTAACACTTCTAATAATATTATTATTCCTATTACTATAACTTTTAGTTTTACTAAAGTTAAGATAAAACCTTATTGTATACTTAAGATAATATACTAACACCTTATTTATACTTATTTATTGCAAGTTATTAAAGCCTGCCGCTATATGGATATTTAATTTACTTAAGATAAAATTAACTCTTTTTACTATAACGTATACTACTTTACTAAATTTAAAGAGATTATTAGCTGTAATACCCCTATTCTACTTACTTAAGTAAATAAAGAGATTTATCTAAACCTTATTAAGGTTAAGCTATTATTAATAATGAGTAAAAAATATACTCTCTATTTTCTTAATTACTATAATAAATATTACTAACTTATTTTACTTAATATCCACCACTATAAGGTTATACTTAAAGCTATTAAGAGCTTGAATAATATATTTACTAATATAACCATTTTAACTATAAAATCATAGGTATATAATAACGCTTTTAAGCTTAAGAAAATACTAAGAATTTCCTGTTTTTTGGATACTTATTTGAACCTTACTATAATATATATATCCTCTATAAATAAAGTTATTATATAGATTAGTTAGACTATTATTAAAGCGGCATACAGCATACTTATAGATAATATTCTTTCTAAGAAACTTTAAAACTATACTCTTAATATTACTATTTAAATATTCAACCTTCTTCTATAAGTTAATAAGAGTAAACTTAGCCCTTATAAAATTATAGTAAGGAAGTTGAATTTAGCAAAATGTTATAAGCTTCCATATATTAAGTATATCCAAACGTTTAGATATATTACCCATATTTATAAAAAGAATAGTAAGTATCCTCCTTATGCCGCCAAAATAGAGGTATAGATTATAAACGGCTTCCTTATTAGTTTTATGTCTTTATATAGCTATATTTATTATATTTACATTCCCTATATATAGAACGTTTTTTTAATACTGTAATATTTATTTTTATAAGGATTCTAATAAAACTATTTTGATTCTCTTAGACATTACACTAAACTAAGTAATATTAATTATAATATTCTATTTAATAAACTTAATCTATAAATTCAGTATTCTAACTAGATTCCAGATCAAAATCCTACTGCTATAGATAACTTCTTATTTAGGAAGAAAGATAAAAACTAATTATTATACTAAACTAACGATCATTATACTATAAAGTATATAACTTTACTACCAGATACATATATTACTATTACTATTACTACTAAATATCACTTTACTAATCTTCCAGATAATAAATATAGTAATAACTTTATAGATACTATTTAATAATACAAGTCAGATTATTTACATCCTAATATTAACCTACCTATAATAAGGTTAGTTAATCTATATACTATCTCTATTATAAAATAGTCTTATTATACTACTATAATAAAGCTATTTAGCTATTATTATAAAGCTGATAGTCTTCATTTTTATAAAAAGAAAATCTACCTTACTACTAATATTTATATTAATCTAGATATCTTAATTATTATTACTTCTCTTACTACTATAATATTATTAAGATAAAATTCCCCAGGTTAATTATCAGGCTGGGTTTATATTAAGTGATAGGATCTCTAAATAGGTAGGCGTTACGTTATATAACTATTTAAACTTATCTTTCCCCTTATTTAGCTACTACTTCACACTAATATTTAAACCTCGCTACTCAGAATAACTATTATTCTAAGCGTCAGTATTCTCTTATACGGAACCTAATAGGCTTCTAGTATCCTCCCTCTCTACTATAGCTTAATATAATCCCCCCTTTAAGAGATTCTATCTTTAGGATCTAACTATTAAGGTTTAGTATAGAGAAGTAATACTCTACTCCCCCTCTAGTATTCCTTATTAGTTAGAATCTGGGAGTCTATTCTAGATTTTATATCTTAGCCTCCTAATATTAAGTTTCAGTTAATATTAGCCTCCTAAGATATATTCTAATTATAATTATATTTTAGTTAACTTAATATCCCCCCTAGAATAACCTATTTTTCTTAACTATAGGAATATTAAAAAAGTTTCTTTTTTACTTCTAATTATAGGGATTTTATATTTATTATATTTATAATCTCTCCTCTCTTTATAGATATCCTCCTAAATATCCTCTAGTAATTATTAGTAAGTTTCCTATTTTTTCCTATTTTATAGAATACTATTTTCAGTATTTAGATTTAGATATTATTTATTTTATAGTTCTCTCAGCTCTAGAGAATTATATTATCCTCTATACTACTCCTATTATCCTCCCTTAGTGACTTCTAAGTAACTTCTTTATTATTAAATTATATATTTTCTATTTTAGTAAAACTCTTAATTTCTTATAGCTAAGTGAAGGCTGTTTTTATTATTTAATTTCTTAATTTTATAGATATAATTACTGTTTTTTTTTATTAATAACTTTATTTTTAGGATATTAATAATAATAATAATAATAATAATATAATATCTATTTCTACTACTATTAGTATCCTACTTCTACCTCTTCCTCCTACTTTAAAGAAGGAAGTAACTAAATTTTCTTATACTACTTATAAGTAGCTACCTGCTGATAGTTTTAATAATAATAATAACTCTAATCTTATATATCTTATTTCCTACTGTTACTACTTCTATCTCTTAGCTAGCTGGAATCCCTAGGGTCCTACTTTAATATTCTACCTCTACTATAAGACTACTAATAAATCTCTATAATTTCTCTATTTTTATTACTCTAACTATTTTAGATATTAATAATAAATATTCTTATTATATTATTATATATAGTAAGGAATATATTTCAGTATATTTCTATTTCCCCTCTTATAAGTTACTTATATAACTAAGAATTTCTTTTTAATATTTCTTAAGTTACTTATATTACTACCTTCTCTACTTTAGTTCTCTACTATCTTTTTAATAATTTTTTATTAGAGTTTAATTTCCTTACTATTATTTATGAAGCTGAAGTAATTCTTTATATTTTTAATTTCTAATATTTTCCTACTAATTAGTTTTATAAGAGAAATTTACTAAAATATAGATTATAGTTAAGAAAGCTTTCTAGGTTAAAACTTCCCACGTTAATAAGTTTAATATTAAGTATAAAGTTAAGGATAAGGAGGCTGAGTAGTTAATTTATAAATGCTAAATTATAGCTACTGAAGCTATAGTTTCTGCTACTTTATAGTAAAACTGCTTCTTAGAGTGAGATCTCTAGATTATTACTATATTTTACTTAGTATAGAAGGTATAGATTTGCATTATTAAGGTTTAGATTATTATCCTTATAGGCCTCTAGACTACTTTTCTAGAGTAGTCTTTAACTTATTCTTACATTATTTGTATCTTTTTCCTCCCTCAGTATCCCTCTAGTAACTTCCTCTCTCTTAATATTCTTATTATAGTATATTAGTAATCTTAATTCCTATTTGCCCTCCCTTGAGAACTTTAATAAGAAAAGTAATAATAATAATAATAATATTAGTAAAAATAATAATAATAATAAAGTTACTTAATTTAGTTTCTCTCTATTTCCCTCTTGATATTCTATATTTATATTCCCTTTAAAGTTTAATTATTATTTTTAAGTTTATTTTATTTTTCTTTAGCTTTTAGGTTTAATATAAGCTTCCTAACTTTATCTTACTGATAACTTAATTCTACTATTTTTTTTTATAATTTACTAGTAATACTCTAGATATTTATTTTATACTTAGATCTTAACTCCTTTAAGATATAATATTAAGATTCCTATAAGTTTTCTTCTATTTTATATTCCTTCTACTTAATTAAGTATTATTAATTTCTTTGAGGTTTTTTATAATCTATAATATAGTTAACTTTATATATATTATCTTCTAGATTTTTAATAGGGATTATTTAAAGTTCTAATAGTTCTTCTCTATATTTTTCTAACTAAAATAGGGAGAAGATATTATAAATTTGATATTTTTTTAAGGTTAAGTTTAAATACTTATTTCCTATTAACTATCTATATTACTCTAAATAACTTTAAGTATTTATTAGATAGTTTTTTAGCTAGTTATTTTTGCTTAATATTCTTAGTAGATAGTAATATATAATTACTAACTTTAAAATCTAACTGCCTCCTTCTCTTATTATATTATTTTATATATTCCTTATTTGCTTCCTCTAGTAGGATTTTAAGCTACCTATAATATAACTGAGAATATCTTACTCTCTCTTCTAGTATTAGGATAACTTTAGGTTTAACCTCCTTTAGGATACTATTATAAGATCCTATTAGTAAATAGCTTATTAAAATATCTATTAGTATTATTCTAATAATATTATAAATAGAAATATTATAAATAAATTTAGCTATAAGTAATTATTTTATCTAATTATTCTAATTGAAATTAATTATTATTCTTAGGAAGTATTCTATATTTTAATTTTAATATTTTATTTAACTATCTATTTAGAGGTAGTATATTATATTTAGTTTCTATTTAATAGTTAGTAGGTAGGTAATAAATACTTAAAATTTGTTTGTAAATAGTAATTCTCAATTTAATATAATAGTCTGAGGGATTCTATATTTTAGGAGAATATTATTTACTAGTAAGGCTGCTAGTTTATCTATTATTAAGAATTCTCTAGTTAGTAAGCAGAGAGTATACTTAATAAATTAGTTAATAACTATTAGGATATTATTATAGTTTTTCCCTGAGAATTTTATTAACTTAAGTAATTTAGTAATAAAGTTTATATTAATATATTACTATAAGTTATTAGATATTAGTAGAAATATTAATATACTATATAGAAAGTAATATCTAGATTTTAATCTTTAGTATACTATATACTAAGATATATATTCTATAATATTTTTTCTTATTAACTTCTATTAGTATATTTAGTCTAACCTCTTAAATATCTTAGTAACTTCTAGATACCTTCCTAAGAGTTTATTTAAAAAACTATTAGTAAATTAACCTGAAGCTAGTAATTATCTAGAATAACTAACTTACTTTAGAATCTTACTTTTTCCTTATTATTAAGAGACTATCTACTACTTCTTAATTATAACTTCTCTCCTCTCCTTATAGTAACTTCCTTTTATATCTCTCTAATTTCCTTTTTTAATATTCTTTCTAGTCTCTCTAGAATAAGATCCTTAGAATTTATTTAAAGTTCTTAGCTCTAGAGGAATATTACTATTATTTAGTCTAGAAACTAACTTAGGAAGTCTTTAAGGAAAACTATCTTAATATTCTAAGTTTCTCCCTCTATTAGTTAGTAATTAGATTATCTAGAGAGATTATTAGCTAGATTTTACTTTTCTAGCTAGTAGTTAATAATATAATTAAATAATAATATGTCTTATAAGAATTTTACTTATCTACTATTTAGTTAGAGTTTTATAGTTAGAAACTAATAAATTAAATAGTTAGTAATAAAAATAATTTTATATTAAGAATATAAGAAGTAATATTTTTATATAAATATTATTTTACAGATAGTTAGTAGCTTTACTTTTAGTATTCTATATTTTAACTCTATTCTCCTTAATTTTTATAAGAAATATACTAATAGTTACTATTTACCTTCCTTTAACTGAGTTACTACTACTTCTATAGTAAAATCTGAAATATCTATCTCTACTTAGATTAGTAGAATTAGGTTAAAATAATATAGAATAGAAACTTTAGTGAATCTTTCTTTTAGATTCTTAAAAATTTCTATTATCCTGGAAGTTATTATATTTTTCCTCTTTACTTACTTAGTTAGTTAATTAGTAAATTCAGTATTTACTATAGAGTAATTCTAAATAAATCTCCTATAGAACTTTATAAATCCTTAGAAAACTTAGATTTCTCTAATACTAGTCAATACTAACTATTTCTTAATAGTTACTATTTTCTCTTCCTCTATAGTAATACTATTAGGAGAGACTATAAAATCTAGAAATTTAATAATTTATATATAAAACTTATATTTCTCTAGATTAATATAAAGCTTTATAATAGATAATTAGCTAAGTATCTTTTTTATTACTTCTATATATTTTTTCTTTATCTTTATAAAACTTAGAATATTATCTAGATAAATAATATAAATAATATCTATAAAACCTACTAAGGTATTATTAATATATATTTAGAAGATTATTAAAATATTAATAAACTTAAATAGTATAACTTAATATTTAAAGTGTTTATATTATATTCTGAATACTATTTTCTATTTATCTCCCTCTTATATATATATTTAGTGGTATATATTCTTTAGATTCAGTTTAGTAAACTATAAGGCTCCCCCTAGTTAGTCTAAAATCTTATTAATAAGAAGTAGAAATATTTAGTTCTTAATAGTAATATTATTAAGTACTCTATAGTCTATATATAGTTTTAACTTACTTCCTTTCTTTAGGATAAATAGGATTAATATTTCTATTAAGTTTTAAAATATCTTAATTTATTCTTTTTCTAGTATTGATACTAGGTATTATTGTAATTCCTTTAGTTTTTTCTCTGTTAGAGGGTAGATAAGGCCTTATAGAAGCTTCTTATTCTCCTCTAACTTTATTATATATATATAAGTATCCTCTTCTACTAGTATACTTACCTTTTTTATATTAAAAATATAAGCTTACTTTCAGTATTCTAATAGTAACTAGGTATTTTTATCTTTCTCCTTATTTATATCTCCCCTAGGTTACTATTATATAGCTTACTACTTCCCCTCTATTAATACTGATAAGGCTGAGATTATTAGTATATATTTAGATTACCTCTTAGTTTTATTAATTACTTTAGCTTTATATACTAGTTTAATATTACTGATAGCTAAGGAATAGGTTCAGCTTAGAGTCTTCTACTTTAGATTTAGTTTTACCTTTCTACTCTAGGGGATCCCTAGGATAATATTATATTTACTAGTTTTACTTACTTAGAATATATAAGACTTTATCCTTATTATATTGAGATTATTTATAATTTTTATAATTATAGTATATATTCTATATTTAGATACTATTTTCCCCTAGAGACTTAACATCTCTAGCTTTCTGCTTACTTTTATAGGTTTAGTGTTATATAATATATTCTAACTTAGGATATTCTTATTAGCCTCTAGGTTAATAAGTGCTTTCCCCTTCTTCTAATTGTTCCCTATATAAACTCATATTTTAGCTTTAAAATGTTAGTAGAGCTTTAAATTCTATAGGATTTAAATACTATTAACTTTAGTTACTACTAAGTGATAGAGTTTTCCTATATATTTAGGTTTCTTATATATATAGTATATATCTTCTTTATACTGGTAAGATATATAGCTTATCTTATTATAGTTATAGTATTTTAGAAGCCTTCTAGAGGTTATAATTCTAGTTTGTGGGGTGTTTTCTTACTTAATCTTAAGTGACGTAGCTATAGTAGTAGACTACTTTCTAGACTAATTTTTACTATTTATCTCTCTAGTAGGGATTACTATTAGTATTACTAGTGGTCTGTAGCTTCTCCACTCTAGTGTCTTATAGGTAGGATCTATTAAGATTAATTTACTTATAGATTATTTAATAATTTTCGCCCATTTAGTAGTATAATTTAGTTTCTAGTGAGTTACTAGAAGATTTTTAGTTATAATTATTCTTTTTAACTTTAGTAGTAAGTAGTTAATAATGTTAATAATATAAAACCTCTCCAGCTGGGTATCTGGATATTTAACCTTAATAGTCTTATAAGTATTAATAAACTACTAATAAGTTTAACTAACTCTCTACTATATAATATCTAACTAGAAAGATATAATAATAGTTTTAATATTAGTATTATTTATACTTAATTTAAGTTACTTTTTTATAGTTTACTAGGTAACTTACTTAATATTATTATTATATATAATAGAGATCTGCTTAATCTAGTAGTGGGAGGTGATACTTTTAAGGTATAAGTTTATATACTAAACTTTATCTTTATCTACTATAAAATTATCTTCTATTATAGTAAACTATCCTCTAAATTTAAATAGGAAATTATTAAGGTTAAACTAGCTACCCTCCTTATAATAAATAAAAGTAAGCTGTTTCACTAAGAGGTTTCCTCTCTACCTCTTAGGCTTCAGATTAGGAATAGTAAGGCTTCTAGTGGTCTCCTCCTCTATATCTTCTCCTCTTCTTAAAACTATCAGTTTCTCTAACTTCCACTTCTTTCTTAATTTTATTATTTCTTTCTTAATTAATTAATTAAGCTTCACTTCAGAAAGGTTACTATTATTCTGGGGGAATTACTACTTCCTAGGGTTATTAGTATTACTATTAGTTACTATAGGGGTTAGTTTTCTGCTTATATCTAACTCTCCTAAGCTATTAATAGTATACTATATTTAGGTAATTTATATATATAATATTATTATAATCTTACTAGTTAGTATATCTAAAAGTAAGTAGAAGTTTAAATATATCAGGCTGGATTTATACTAAATAATAAAATCTCTAAATAGGTAGATATTATACTATATAACTATTTAAACTTATTTTTCCCCTCACTTAACTGCTACTCTATACTAATATTTAAGCTTCACCACTCAGAATAACTATTATTCCGGACGCTAGTATTCTCTTATGGGGGACCCGATAGGCTCCTAATGCCCCCGCTCTCTACTGTAGCCTGATATTACTTTACTTCCTATATTATTAAGAAAGTAGAGAAAAACTCTTTCTAATTATCTTACTAGAAGCTTAAATATATTACTGAAATTTAATAAGTAGTTAATAAGGAAACCTTCTACCTTATTAATAAATCCTATAATACCAAAATCCTTCCAGATATATAGATATTTAATATTAAGATTAATATTCCTAATAATATTATAAGATTTAAAACTCAATAGATAGTATATAGTAACTATAAGAAGGGTAACTAATTTTCTTTAGAAACTTCTATTACTATAGTAATTACTACTATTATATATCTCTTTTCTACTATTATTATACTTAAATATCTTTTACTTAAGATACATAATTTCAATACCACCTTCCTTACGGCATCAGTTCCGCATAATATTTAGATTTATATTTATTAATCTATAGATTACTTTAATAGATTAGATAAGGTTTAATTACTCCATATAGTATTTTATAGCCTCTATAAACGTTCCCTTTGGTAATTTCAGTTTATTAAGGTAGAAATTGAGACAATTAGCTTTATATTTATTAAGGGAAACATTTACCTCTTTATTCATAAGAATCTTAATATCTATATCTTTATATATATTAATAATAGTACTTTAGCTGCTTCTATACTTAAAATTATAGAAACAGTTCAAAAAATACTTAAGATAGTATATCCCCTTAAGAATCTTAATATTACTATATAGGGTTTGAAGTTTTAGATTGACTATAGTAATATAAAGACCTTTTTATCTTCATATAAATATATTAACTTTATTTTACGTTAGTTTAGTTATTATACACTTTATATTATTAAAATCCCTCTCCCTCTAAATAAAAGCTTTCTAATTATATAATTTAAGAATAAGTATAATAATTAATTATACTAGCTTTATATAGAGTAAACTGATTATTTTAACTAGTTAGCTACCAATACTTAACCGGATATTACTTATACTATAGATAAACTCTACCAGGTAAATACTAATTCTTCTCTTATATATTAATATACTATTCAATATATCCGTTTGACGTAGTGGTTTAACGTCTGGCTGGTTCTTACCTTTAGTAAAAGCAGTAGGTTCGAATTCTGCAACAGGTAACTATAACTGGGAGGTTATAATATACCTTCTAGTTATAAAACTAAGTATAGTAACTGCTACTAGCTGTAAGTTTCTACTAGAAGCTATTAATAGCTGGTAACTATTAAAAGCTGGTAATAAGTATAGCCAGCTAGTAGCAAATAATATATAACTTTTATAGTAATTCTTAAAACGTAACTATAATGAATACAAACATACATTTTTCCTTTATAATATATCTTCTATATTTACTAGCTATTATATTAACTAACTATACTTACTATTTAAGGTTTCCTCTATTTAAATTATTTCTTAGCTTCAGCTTATTTATAGAGTTTATAAAGTAAAAGCTAACTGTCGGATACAACTACCTAATTAGAACCCCAAGAGGTATATATTTTAAAAATAGTTAGAAACTATTAGTTTCACTAGGGAAAGGTATATTATATATATTATTATATATAGTATGCTAATAGGGTTCAAGATATTAATATTTATAGTATATAGTCTATAGGGTATATATAGGTTAAATCTAATTTCCTTAGATAATTAGTTACTAATTACCTAGCGGATAGTAATAACTGGTGGCTAGTTATTACTAGTAACTAATTTCCACTATTAGGCTATATTATATAAATAGTATATTATAGGGTTCTAATAGCCTTATAGCTATTATATTACTAATATTAGCAAACTTTCTCTGCATCTTATAACTATGGTATATTTTATTTTTAAATATAAAATAAAATTAATTAAATAATTTATATCTTTTATCCAAATAACTTTCTGAATTTCGATTTTTAATTCTAAATAAGTAACTTATTTCTTTATATAAATTATTATGTTAGTTATATTAATAAATCTCTCTAGGGTATAGTTTGAGAATTATATAGTAAACGTATTAGTAAGGTTACTCTTACTATTAATCTACTATACTTTATAAAATTCTTAATATTTATATAATTACCTTAAGATAATTATATCAATTATAAGTTTTTTTTTCTGTATAATATTAAGCTTTATAAAATACTTATATAATAAGTGTAAGTTAGTATAAATAATTATAGAAAAAGAAGGAAAATTCTAATAAGCTATAATTCTTCGCAAAAATATAGTAATAATATATATAAAATCTATATTAGCAACTATGATATAAATCTCTAAGGTAAGTATAGTTTTAGTTAATGTTTTACTTCTAGTTAAAAAAAATAAAGTAGGTTACCTTAAACTATAAACTTATCTTTATTAGTAACTATCTCTTTATTGAGAATTATTATAGATTCCAGTTAAAATAATAGGTTGATATTATTAGTCAAGAAGCTATCTAGAAAAATATAGATAAATACTTTAGAGACGTTAAAATAAATAAAACTTAAACTTTAATTTAAATATTCTATTTACTACCTAATATACTTATTAAGAATAATAATATTATTACTAAAAGATTATTACTATTATATTACATATAAGAGGTTAGGAAGGGCTAATAGCTTACTCTCTATTGCAACTATTAGTAGATATATTACCTCCTGAAGTTTAACTTCAGCCCTCCTACCCCCACTAACTGCTACAGCTAACCTTAAGTTAATCTAAAGCTAAACCCCTTATAGCTACAGTAGCTAGTATATTTACCCTATATTAATTCTTTTCATAATTAATAATTAATAACTTCTTTTATACTAACCTTATATCCTTATACCCTCACACTATATATAATTTAAATATCTTCAAAAATTAAATTACTACTAACTATAGCTACTTTATTTAAATACTTATTATAACCTTACTATCTATAATGTTAATATTCTTACCCCCTAGATAAAACTTTACGTTTCTAATATAAAGGTTCTCCACTATAAATATAAAAATTCTCTATTACTAATATAAGCTAACTTACAAGCTTTATGTAAATATAATGGAACTTAACCTACTTTTATTAGCAAATACTCTTAATATATTAATTAAGTATAACTAATATATAAGTAATGTATATAAATATAAATACTTCTAGTGTTACTAAATAGCCTTCAAAACCTCTGTAATTATATTACTATAATACTATAAGATATTTAGTAACTAATATTACTATAATATATTAATTTTAGAATATTATCTAATTAATAATTAATCTCCAAAATAGTTAACTTAATAAAGCAGATTATAGAATAACTATATAATTTTCTTCTGAATATCTATAGGCTACCTATTAATTACAGTATTTAGAATAATTTTAGTAACGTTTAGTTTAATAAACTAATAATCTCAATTACAATAGTTATAGCTAAATATCTTTTTACCTATTTTATACTTCTTTATTTACAGATAACTATATAAATTTGAAGGAAATTTTAATTTTATTATAAAGTTACAGAAGAGTAATAAATTATAGAATACTTAGCTTTTGCAGGCTTTTTATTTTATTCTATCTTTGAGAGGTTTATAAAGATTCTTAATTCTATAACCTTAATAGTTACTTTCAGCTATATACATTAAGCTTTAACCTTACTGAGACTTTTACTAATTATTACTATAAGGTCTTTCTCCACTATAAGGTTAAATATTATAACCGAAAGTATAATTATCTATAATAATAGTTAATTTTATTACTCTTTAAACTAGTTATAAGCCAGTATTAGCATAAATGCTATTACTAAGTATATTATATAGTTAGAACTATATATAGGGTAAAAAACGTAGATACTACCACTAATATAAAGCAAAACTAACTAAATATAGAAGAGGTTAAAATACTTTAGACTGGTAAAGTAAAGTAATATATACTCTATATATATATTATTTAATATATTCTTTTGTAATATCTTAGGGTTTATAAGAATATTTATGATAATAAACTTATAATCTTAGTTTATTTACTTAAAAAGAAGGTTTTCATCTTAGAGGGAAAGTATATTATTGTTAAATATAAATAATATTAATCGTATAAGAAAGATTTTAGATTTTACTATAAGGAACCCTTTCGCTAGGTCTGTATCCTCTTAGTAAGTAAAAGTAGTATTAGTAATACTGAGGATATTATTAATTTATATATTAATTATATTAAATATCTTATTATTTAGTTAAGAAATAAGAAGGTAAGAATTATAAATAAATATCTTTATATATAACTATTCTTTATAATACTTTAAGTATATTACCTATTAGTAAATACTAGCCTCAGTTAAATTATAAAATAGTTTAATAATTATTATTATAAATTCCAGAGGATATTAGTTCTTAAGGTAATTAGGTAACTTAACTATAATATATTTAGTAAATCTAATTTTATTTCAAATATAAGTTTAAAAAATATATTTTAGCTAAAGAAGAAAACCTTCTTCTTTTACTAATATAAAGGTAATAGCTAAAATTAATTTTTAGCTATTTCTCTAAGTTATAGAAAACGAAGTAAAATTATAAGCTTTCTATTATCTCTAAAACCTTAAGTTACAAACTTTAATTTCTTATATATTTAGTTATTATCTTTATTCTTAATATTATTCATAATTTAAAACTGGAAGATAATATAATTCATATACGGAAGGGGCCGATAGCTTGCTCTCTATTGTAACTATTAGTAGATATATTACCCCCTGAAGTATAACTTTAGTTTTCCTATTTCCCTATTAATTACTATAGGTAGCTTTAAGTTAATCTAAAGCTAAACCCCTTATAGCTATAGTAGTTAGTATATTCACTCTACGTTAACCTTTTTAATAATAAATAACTAATAACCCCTTCTACGTTAACCTTATACCCTTATACCTTCACACTATATATAATTTATAGTTGCGGGTGGCTGTATAGATTTAAGGGAAATTCCAGTTATATTGTGAAGGATACGGAAGAGTGATAGATTATAGAACGCTTAGCTCTCGGCTTTTTATTTTATTCTATCTTCAAGAGGTTTATAAAGATTCTCAACCTTGTAACCTTAGTAGTTACTTTCAGCTATATATATTAAGCTTTAGCCTTACTGAAGCTTTTACTAATTATTACTATAAAGTCTTCCTCCACTATAAAGTTAAATATTATAACTGGGGGTATAATTGTCTATAATAATAGGTAATGTTATTACTATTTAAACTAGTTATAAGCTAGTATTAGTATAAATGCTATTACTAGGTAAAATTTACAGTTAGAACTATATATAGAGTGAAGAGCTTAGATACTACTATAAATATAAAGCAAAAGTAACTAAATATAATTTATATAGAAAATAGAATAACACTAAATAATTACAACTATATTATTATTAATAATATTTTCTACTTTCGGTTTTATTAACCTTTTAAGAAAATAATTAGAAATAATAAAGATTTCTTACTAGTAGAGAAAACTAGAGTGAATTAAATTAGCTTCTTTCTTAACTATAAGGAAGGTAGGTTATAAATTAACTTTCTTAATTACCTTCTTATTACAAGAGGTTCTTCTAAATAAATATAACTTTTAAGAATTGAAGAAATAACTTTATATTTCTCTAATATGTAATATACTTATTCTTATTAAAAGGCGGCAGTATATTACGTTTAATATAAGAAGAAAGAATACTATTCTCTTTTGGCATTTCTAAAATATTTAGAACTTTATAAATAATTGAAAATAAATTTAAAATAGGTAAAACTTCTTAAGGGAAATCTCCAGTTTTATTAATACTACTAATATTAAACTTATAGTTAAAGTATTTCTATATTTATACTGGAATATATAGTTAAAGAAAAATATTATTACTTTTATAATGTGTTTTTATAGTAATTAAGTAATATTGTTAAGAAATATAAAGAAGGTTAATAGTATATATTTCACTATAAATAGTAAGTAGGTAAAAGAAACCTTATTATTCGTTCCTTTCTTACTATATAAATATAAAAAACTACAGTAAGAAGCTTATAACTCAAGGAGTATTAAACTTATTATAGATACCTATAATATTATTAACTATTTATTTTAAATATTTATAATAGATAACTTTAGTTATCTTTTAGACTATTCATATTTATAAGATTACCTTTAGAAATAAAGTGAAATTCTCAGTAAGTTAGAAATAAACTCTAAAAAACAAAAAAGTATAAATATAAAATTATTTACGCTAGCAATATTATTTATTAACTTATAAGCAGCCTGAAGGTAATACTTTCAGAATGATAATAGATACGTTTAGTAGTAAATTCTATATATATAATAAAGAAGAATATAGTAATATTCTATCTTATTTATATTATTATATACCTTAATAGATATAATTCTAATAGTTAAGTTTATTATTTCAACTTCTAAGTAAAGATCTTAAGATTAAAAGTTTATTTTAGTATTAGTAGAAATAAAATTAGGTAAGTATTAATTTAGTATATCTTAAAGGTTTCCTATATTAATTGTACTGAAATATTAGATAGAAATTAATTATTATTAAAAGCTATAATTATATTAATAGTATATAGAATAGAGTAGTTATCCTTAAAATAGGAGATATTAATAATAACTTTAACGTTAAAGTTAATATTATTATAAAGGGTAAACTTAAATTAAAAGAAGGTAGTTTATATATCTAGTATTGGAAAAAGTATTTTTAAAAGCTATAAAAGTTTCTTAATTAGCTAAATATCCTACTTTATAGAGAGTTTCTTAAAGTATATAATAAATAGATATCTAAAATAATAATAAAATCTCCAGATTTTAATCTCTATTAGATATAAGGAAGTAAATATCTCCTCCTTATTTAACAATATCTATTAATAGCTCTATTTATAAATAATGGAAAGAACCTTCTTATTTGAATATAAATAATTATAGATATTTTTAAATGTAATATTAAGGTAATTTATATTAGTAATATATAATAAAGATAGAGTTTTATAAGGAATAATATAGAATATTATTACTTTAAATAATATAAGTATATTAATTACATCTATTATCTTTATAAACTTACCTTCTCTAAAATAAATAAATGTTAATCTTTGTTTATGAATTGTTAAAAAATAGAGGAAAGAATATTTTATTTCAGAATATTAAACTGAACGTAGCTAGTTATAAAGTAGCTAGTAGTATTTAAGTTAAATAAAAATCCTTAGAAAACTATATCTAAATAGCATTTTTTAAGAATAAATATAGATATTAGAATGATAATCTCCTTAATTGTATTATTTTCTTTTATTAAAATCTAAATTACTACTTAATTCTAGAGAGTTTTTATAATCTTTCAACTATTTAGGGGTATAGATTATTCTTTAAAATAGAAAGTTAAAAATTATCTAAAAAGTTACTTAGAGAACTTAATACCTTAGGTTAATTCTTAAGTTAATAATTCTGAGGGTAATATGCTACTATATTATTTTTAATAGTAGTTTTTTAAATATCCCTAAAGTTATTATTAAAACTTTTTACTTCCTTATATTATATAATAAAGTAATAATATATTTAGTTACTTTTACTCTATACCTATAGTATTACCTAAGCTCTTTACTCTATATATAGTTCTAACTAGAAGATTTACCTAGTAATAGTATTTATACTAATACTAACTTACAACTAGTTTAAATAGTAATAAAATTACCTATTATTATAGATAATTATACCTCTAGTTATAATATTTAACTTTATAGTAGAGGAAAACCTTATAGTAATAATCTATATAGTAAGAGCTTTAGTGAGGCTAGAGCTTAATATATATAGCTGAAAGTAACTACTAAGATTATAAGATTAAGAACTTTTATAAACCTCTTAAAGATAGAATAAAACAAAAAGCCTGCGAGAGCTAAGCGTTCTATAATCTATTACTTTTCTATATCTTCACGTGAGCTTGATACGGAAGGAGTTGTCGGTTATTTATTGTTGAAAAGGTTAATGCAGAGTGGGTATGCCAGCTATAGCTGCGAGGGGTTTAAGCCTAGATTAACTTAGAGCCAGCTGTAGCAGTTAGCAGGGGGGTGGGAGAGCTAAAGTTATACTTCAGGGGGTAATATATCCACTAATAGTTACAATAGAGAGTAAGCTATCAGCCTCTTCTAAGTAATAATATATAGATATTAATATATTTATTATATAGAAGTTAGATTTATATTAGATATAAAAGTTTCTTCTCTCCTTAAGAAAGTATCTTATTAACTAGTAACTAGACTTACTATATATATAGTATTCTTTATTAAATTAGCTATATAAGATAGTTAGAAATACGTAATATTCTCCTTATAATAATACTTAAAAGTATTCTTGATTACTATATTTATATTCCTCGTAAAAGCTTTAATGAAAATTATATATTCAGTTAGTTTGATATTAATTTACATTAATTTAAGAATTCCTCAGAACTATTAATATATTTAAATATATATTACGATATTATAAAAGAAAAGCTAATAATAGTATTAATAGCAAATTATAATTAGTTATAAACTTTCTAATATATTATTATAAAGCTACAAAAAGCTAACTAGTATTTTAATATTCATTAGTATATACTTAACAGGTAATTTTAAAAGCTAAAATTAATATATTATTTAAAAGGGAAGATTCTCTCAATTTATATTTACTTAATAAAAATAATCTTAAATATCTTCTTTCTTATCTTATTCAGGTTATTAGTAATAATCCGAGGATTTCAAAAATATAAATACAGCAAATACAAATACATGTATTTGTATTTTCTCCATAGTTACAAAAAAAACAAATATATGTATTTGTATTTGTATTTTTCGAAAAAGAAATATATTATAAATACAAATATATGTAATGATTTGTATTTTTTGTATTTAAATACAAATTACAAATTTAATATATTATATAAGATTTAAATTAGTTTTTTATATAGCTAAAATCTAGTATTCTAAAACGTCATACCTTTTACTTATAGCTAATTTCTATAATATTATAAATATTCTTAAAGTTAAATAATAATAAAGATTAGTAGTAATATTTTATATGGAGATTTTAAATCTTTATCTACTATAGTAGTAATATATTACTTTATTTAAATCTAGATATTATATTTATACTATACCTTCTCTTATATATCAAGTAGCATATTGAAAATACTTTTTAGTATTATACTAATATATATACTTATATGAAAATATATTTACTATATATATTATATTATAGAATATTCTAGTAATTTATCGTATTTTACTACTATTAAAAGTATAATATTAAAGCTTAATTAAATAATTCAAACTATCTATATAATATTTATACTTAGTAAAAACGTATTATATTAATTAATTTAAAATGTAAATGTAATTTGTATTTAATTACAGAAAATATAAATACAAATACATGTATTTGTATTTTTATTACAAATATATGTATTTTTGAAAAACACAAATACATTACAAATATATGTAATGTATTTGTATTTGTATTTGTATTTTGTATTTATATTTTGTATTTGTATTATATTTTGTATTTATTCTTAATACTCTGGTAATGATATATCTAAATATTATATTACGTTAGTTAGTAAGATAAACCTATTAACTTTTATTACTTTTAAAATAATTCTTAACATAGAAAGCTATATTATAAAATATTATGGAATTAAAGAAATTACTAAGGTAGTTAAAACAATACTTAAGGGCTTAGTTTCTTAATATAATTTAAAAAGACTTCAGCTTATATACGGTTGGGAATATTTAAGTTTAGATAATAGTTTCTGAAAATATAAATCTTTAATTTAAAGATATTATAGAAAGCTTCTTTATATTCTTTCTGAAGGTTATATATTTTCATAAAGTTAATTTTATTTTTAGCTATTAATATATAAATAGGAAGAGATTTAGTCTCTTAGTAATTATTGATAAAACAATATATGGGGAAAAAGCTATAAGGGGTAAAGTAAAAAAATATAACGTTAATTTTAGTTATAAGAAGGTTATTAATATCATTAATTTTAAAGATCTTATTATTTAAGTTATCCTTATTATTGAGGGGTTATATTTATTACTAATAACAGTAAATTAACTATAAATCTCTCCACTTATTAAGATACTTTCCAAGACTAATTCGTTAAGGTAGCTATATACATATTAAGCTTTATAAGATTTTAATATATTACCTTTTATTACTACTTCTAGAGAGTAAAATATATCCACTAGGTAGAGATAATATCTTTAAGGACGTCTAGTTAGTTATTAATAAGTATTTTAAAGCTATATAACTTTATTACTATTTCTTAAACTTTTTCCCTAATTTATGAAATAAGCTTATCTTACTTTATTAAATTTATAAGAATCTAATAGATTTATTTACCTTTTATATTAATCTTAATACTATAAATAAGGAAGATATCCTATAAACACTGGGGAACTTATTTATTTACTATACCCTATATTTCCTCTAGCTACTCTTTAAGATTATCTTTAAAGAAATTTCGAAGGCTTTTACTGAAGAGGTAATTATATATATATATATATCTATTACTATAATCCACACTATCTAAATTATGAATTTAATTAGAATCACACTCTATAATAAAATTAAATACTTTTTATTTACTAAAAGTCTTCCTATTAAGAAGAGACTTCAGTTTTATTAGTATTCTTACCCCTAAAGAGGTTATATTACTTATCATACTAAGGTTTCAAAAAACCTTTCAAATAGTTCCACTAGCTTAAATATTTTATTTATTATTTCCTAACTATAGGGAAATTCTAAAGAAATATAAATTAAAAGAGGAAAGAAGGAAATAAATAGAAGATTCTGTTTTTACTATTTACTATTTCTATTTATTAATATTATATAGATAGAATTAAACTTTAATGAGGGAAACTATTTACCAATTAAGTAAGGGGGAAAAAAGAGGGTAGAAGGATATAAGAAAGAAAAAGAGGAATATAAGGAAATTTAGAGAAACTTAAAATACTATAAATTCCGTTGCCACGGAAGTTTAGCGAATCTTATAATAGAGGTATTTACTAAATATACTTACGTAAAATATATTTGGAATTTCTTCTATAAGTTAATCTTAAGTATAGGTAGGTATCTAGCTACCAAAATTAAGATATATTACCATAACTATCAATAAAATATTACCTTACCTTAAGTTAGGTAAGAGGTTATTATTAAAAGCATCTAAATAAATTAAGAAATTAGTAACCCTACCTTAAGTTAAACCTAATAATCTTCTATTATTATTTCTACCTTACAAATTTGCAGTAAATAGTAACAGTATGGTTAAGTATTAATTAATATTAGTTTCACTAGGGGAAAGTATATTATAGTTATTATTATATACGGTATACTAATAAGGTTAAAGGTATTAATATTCATAATATATAGCCTATAGGCTATATATAAGCTAAATTTAGGTGCCTAAAGCAATTAGTTACTAATTACCTAGCGGGTGGTAATAACTGGTAGCTAGTTATCACTAGTAGCTAGTTTCCACCACTAGGCTATACTATATAAGCGGTATACTGTAGGGCCCTAATAGCCTTATAGCTATTACGTTACTAACAGAAACCTTCAATATAACTATACTATACTATTAAATACTTTTCTTAATATCTTATTAGTATTACTAATTATAATTTTATGTTCGGAGAAATAAGTTTACAGATAAATTTGAATTTCCATACTATAGTGGATATTACTTTTACCAATAACTAATTCTTATATATACTAACTAGTAGTTAAATTATCTATAACATTAACTTTCTAATTACTAAGAAGTCTTAGAAGTAGATAATTATTATTCTAAGCTTTATAAAGATAGAATTTATTAATCTTATATCTATTAATATATTTCTCAAGTGGATTGAATAATATATTTAATAGCTACTAGATTAATACAATATTATATTTATAGTCTTATTTACATATAATAAAAGTATTCTTACTAATATTATAAGCTCTGTAAATAAAGCTTATATCTAAAATATTAATATTTAGTATAAATAAATTATTTAGAAAGTTGATATCAATAATAATATTACCCTATATCTTATTAAAAGTATTAATATACCTACTAATAGTATTACTGAAACTCTAAATACTATTAAGTATAAGGTTTTTAGTAAATAGTTGTAAATAGTAGATAGTTTGAATTAAGTAAAGTTTCTAAAGGAATAAAAACTAACCAGATTAATTAATATCCAACTATATAGCTTTAATATTATAAAGCCTGAAAATATTTAACTTTCAAAATACCTCTTGCATCTAGAGATGTTAGATAAAAACTAACGTTTTTTAATAATGTTAATAATTCTACCAGTTTTTTATATATTCTAGTTGCTTTTAGGCTTAGTCTGAGGGGAAGTATTAAGGAGTAGCCTATAGCCATCTAGATTATATTATATAATAGCTTAAGCTACAACTATAAGGATATTTCTTAGCTATATAGGTAGCCTTAAGACCTTTCTTTCCTTATATTTAGCAATATTGCTAATTACGCCCCAATTTGCCCCGTTTGCCCTCATTACCCGTAAGGTTACCTATATTTATTATATTTATCTACTAATACTATATTAACTTAGAAATATAAAGGGAATCAAATTAGTAGAAATTTAACTAAATTTTGTAAGGTAAGTAATAGTTAATAATATTATACTATTTGGTTACTTTTGCTTTATATTAATAGTGGTATCTATGTTCTTTTACCCTATATATCATTCTAACTATATAATATATCTGGTAATAGTAATTATATTAATATTAACGTATAACTAGTTTAAATAGTAATAATATCACCTATTATTATAGATAATTATACTTCCGGTTATAATATTTAGCCTTATAGTGGAGGAAGACCTTATAGTAATAATAAGTAAAAGTATTAGTAAGGCTAAAGCTTAATATATATAGTTGAAAGTAACTACTAAGATAATAGAGTTAAGGATATTTATAAATATCTTAAAAATAGAATTAAATAAAAGAGTGAAAGCTAAATATTTTATAATTTATTACTTTTCTATATCTAAACTATTCTTAGTATTATTTTTATAATAAAATCAGGATTTTTCTTGAATCTATATAGCTATTTATAACTAGGGAAATATAAAAGTAGGTTCTAATCATTCTATTATAATTTCTATAACTGTAAATATTAATATTTCTTAAAGAATTTAAGTAATATAATAAATATTAATATTAATAAATAAACTCTGCATATTTAGAGGAAAGTTATCTAGTTATTTTATAATCTGCTATATTAAGTTAATAATCTTGGAGATTAGCTATTATTTAGATAGTATCCTAATATTAATATACTATATTAGTTACTAAATATATTAAAATATTAAAATATTATAATTACTAGAACCTTTGATACTATATAGCTATATTAAAATATCTATATATATATATTAATATTACTTATATATTAGCTATATTTAAACTACTTAAAATATCAAGATTACTTACTAATAACAGTGAAATAAATTCTATTATATTTATAAAGAGATTATAGGTTAGTTTATATTAGTAATAGAGAATTATTATATTAATAGTAGAAAGGTGTTATATTAGAAGTGTGAAGGTTTATCTTAAAAGTGAGTAGATTATAGTCTGGAGAATATTAAGATTATTAATATTAAGGTTATTAATATTAAGATTATAAGAACTCTAAGTAGCGTGACTATAATTAGTAGTGATGGAGTTTACTAAGATATTTAAATTATGTATTAATAGTATAAGAATAGAAGACTATAAGAATATAAGGCTGATATAGAAGAAGCTATTAATCATTTATTCTTAAAAGAGTTAATATAAGGGAGATATATTAGTTACTATAGCTATAAGGAGTTTAGTGTTAAATTAACTTAAAGCTAACTATATTATTTAGTAGGGGTAGGAGGGCTTAAGTTATACTTCAGGAGGTAATATATCTACTAATAGTAATAATAGAGAGTAAGTTATCAGCTCCTGCTATTAGGAGGATAATTGATAAATAAGGAGATAGATTTAATATGTATTCACATATATAATAGATAGATTTTTTAGTAGAATATAATATCTAGAAAACTATAACTAATGTAACTAATATTGATTTAGTTACTTTTGATTTATATTTATAGTATTATCTACTCTCTTCACTCGAAATATAATTCTAACGATATATTATACTTAGTAATATTATTCATACTAATACTAATCTATAACTAATTAAAATAGTAAAAGAATTACCTATTATTATAAGTAATTATATCTCCAGTTATGATATTTAACTCTCTAGTGGAGGAAGACCTTATAGTAATAATCTATATAGTGAGAGCCTTAGTGAGGCTAGAGCTTAACACATATAACTGAAAGTAACCACTAAGGTTCTAGGGTTTTAAGTAATATTATTAATTATAAATAATACATAAATTACTACTCTAAGAACTAAAATAAGTACAATTGATATTGAGATTATAATTATACCATACAGAGAGAAGAGAAAGAATAAAAGAAATTAATGTAATGTTTGAATATCTTTAATAATATTCTAAACCCTATATCTCCCGACTGAGACTTTTATGAGTCTTCATGATAAATAGGCTAGTATCTATAATTAGAAATATTCAAAAACATAATTCTAAACTAACTTCATAAACTTCAATAATAGGTTGGTTAGTATATATTAATAAAACAATGAAGAATATCTAAAATTTAGAAATATTCTTAAAGAATATCTTTAAGCTCTCTTTAAAATAATAGTAAGAGCTATAACCCTCCTAAGAAGTAGCTTACTTAAGGGTAGTTTTCTCAGAAGTAACTTTCTTAGAAGTAATATTCCTGGAAGCTTTATTTCTTTTAGAAGTAGGAAATAAGTTAATAGTAGGTAATTAGTAAGACGCTATAGAGAATAAAGGAATAGAAGTAATAATAGATATTTAGTAAAAGGCTATCAAAGATAATAGAGAGGTAGTAAAATTAAGTAAATAGATTTTATATTTTCTTAGAAGTAGTTTATAGTTAAACTCTCAAGTATCTTCTTTGATACTTAATGTTATTATATTATTAGTATTACTATTATTAGTAAGTTAATATAGAGAGCTTACTGTATCATTGTTATTAGAGAAGAAATAATTAGATATAGCTTTCTTAATAATATAACCAGTAGAATAGCTAATACTGACTAAGAAACTACTAAAGATAATAGCCATATAACTTTAACAACTAAGAGTTATAATCATAATATTACTAGTAATAAGATAGTATATCAATGTAGATAGATAGAAAGATCTTAGAATAGTTTTTACTAATTTAGATTTATTATTAAATATACTGCTATTACCATTACTACTCTCATTGATATTATTATTATTATTATTATTATTATTATTATTATTATTATTATTATTATTATTATTATT